>PJEM01007831.1:0-90199 GCA_004023845.1 Helogale parvula | reverse complement strand
GCTATCTTCCCAGCGGGCACACCTGGCTATCTTCCCAGCGGGCACACCTGGCTATCTTCCCAGCGGGCACACCTGGCTATCTTCCCAGCGGGCACACCTGGCTATCTTCATAGTAGAAGACAGTTTTGTGAGAGATGGCATGAATCTTAAGGCTTCGTTGTGACCTTCTCTCCCCATACTTGTTGGATGTGTTTGGAAGTCAGGGACCAACCAAAGACTGCCTGAGCACAGGGTAGCAGGTCAGGTCGGAAGGCTGGGTACGTACGAACTGAGGATGTGCGTAACCTACTGACCACAGTGCAAAGCAGGTTTCTCCACATTTGTCAGAGGAGTTAGAGCAGTGGACCTGAGGAAGGCTACTTGGATCTGACTTGGAGGTGTCAGAGCACATTTTTAATAAGCCTCATTCATGTGTGAGAGGATGCTCGTGTGCACAGAATGTGGTCAGTGTGGGGAGGAGACGGATGGGGATTCAGGAGGGCGGATGCTTCCTTCACGAGTCCCAGCTGGAGCTGAGGGGGTGGTCCCTGGGGGGAACCCTGTAGGCGCCGGATCAGAGCCCCAGAAGCCCCCTGGTTTTGTGGGAGGCTGCCTGCCTGTCGTCCTCAAGCGTGTCGTGAGCGTCCGTCTTCCCGGCTCTGTGCTAACCAGGGAGGGTCTCCTTTGTAGCCAGCCAGGAGAGACCTGGAGCGTTGGACCCGATGGTTACAGGTCCGTGCAGCTGGTAAAGACATGTTTGCTGAATGAATAAGTGAATAGTTTAATTTGAAAAAGAAGTATATATTTTTTTAAAAATTTTTTAATGTTTATTTTGAGAGAAAGAGAAAGAATATGCACGCATAAACAGAGGAGGAACAGAGAGAGAGGGAGACAGAGAGAATCCCAAGCAGAATCATATTAGTTTTATTGTTTTTTTGTTGTTTTTGTTGTTTGTTTTGTTTTTGTTTTTGTGTTTCGAGGCACCTCTACCCCATTGCTCACAGAGGCTGCAGCCATCTGCATTCCCACCCACAGTGCACATGGGCTCCCTTTGCACCCCATCCTCACCACCCTGTGTTTTTAGCGGCATTATCTACACTTGCCAAGATGAAGAAGTGGCCCAAGTGTCCACCAGTAGAAGAATGGATAATGAAGATGTGCGCGCGAGCACACACGCACACACACACACACACACACACACACACACACACACACACACACACACACAAACACTATGCAGCCGTAAAAAGGAGAGGGATCTTGTCATTTGCAGTAACATGGAGACGGTGAACTAGGTGATGGGGGTCAGGAGTCCACTTACCATGATGGGCACTGAGCAAAGTAAAGAATTTTTGAGCCACAATATTGTACACTTGAAACTGTTACAACAATGTACATTAAGTATAATTGATTTTTTAAAATTTTTATTTATTTTTGAGTGAGAGAGAGAAAGTGCAAGCAGGGGAGGGTCAGAGAGAGAGACACAGAATCCAAAGCAGGCTCCAGGCTCTGAGATGTCAGCACAGAGCCCAATGTGGGGCTCGAACCCACAAACCATGAGATCATGACCTGAGCTGAATTTGGACGCTTAACCGACTGAGCTACCCAGGTGCCCCTATAATTGATTTTTTAAAGAGGTTACAGTGGATCAGAGTAAAAGAGAAAGAGCATCCTAGGCCTACAATTAATTATGGGAACCCCTCAAACAGAAAACATGACTTGTGAGAAAGAGAGAAGAAGCTAGAAATACAGACAGTGGTTAGATCATGCAGGATCTTAGACCAAATCAAGTCCATCCTAAGACTATCAAGACTCCATGAGAATTTTAGTATGAAATAATCAAATATCCTTTAAAAACGGAAAGCTCTCCAACCACTGGGTGGACTGGAGTGGTGAGGGCAACAGGAGATCCAGAAAACAGGTCTGGAGGGGGTTGGACTCTGGTCATCACCAGTGCTGGGGTCTGGCCCTGGGGGGGCGGCGGTGAAGGGGGTCTGAGGAGGCTGGCGGGGGGCCTGATGGCAGATTGCAGGGTGGGGTCGCAGCCAGAAGGAAGGCTGTGATAGGCTGAGCGGACGCTGACAGCGTCCTGGCTCCCACAGGGACAGGAGGTCGGCCAACTGTTACAGGCACAGAGCACGGGTTAGGTTGGTGCACACCCCTGCAGAGGGCCTTCGGAGGCCCGGTGCAGTGAGGTCAGTGGGCGTCTGTGCCCTGGATTGTCCACAGAAAGCTGCTGGAGGAAACCGGCACCATGCAAACAGAAAAGGGTGCCTGAGGACC
Organism: Helogale parvula; assembly: GCA_004023845.1. Lineage (NCBI taxonomy): Eukaryota > Metazoa > Chordata > Mammalia > Carnivora > Herpestidae > Helogale > Helogale parvula. The sequence continues at coordinate 87,937 of PJEM01007831.1, read as the reverse complement.
GTAGCTCTGCAGTGACGTCCTTTGGTCTTGGACAATTATGGACTCATCTCCTTGTTCTGTTATTTAAAATAGCGCTTCCTTCTTCACACAGCTGGGTTCTGCTCAGTGCAACTGGTGGGAGCACTTGGCGCCATGGAGAGGCTTACCCATGGCTGTTCCCTTGACCCCCAGGAAGCCCCACACGTGCACTTGGGAGCGTGATCCAGTTCCTAGACCAGCAGGACCAGGGGATTTGCGCTTGCTTATCATTTCCCATGAACACACCCTCCCAGAATACTTTATACTCTGGTGGATGAGTGTCTGTCTTCTCCTTGGCCCCTCCAGTGTCAGATTTCTGTCTCCCTTGTCCTTGATGTCCATACATCTGCTGATGTTATACCCAAGTTTCCAATATCGTCCCAAAAAACCAGAGACTGCCAGGGAGACCGGGTCACGCATGCAAAAGTAAAGGGTTTTATTACGAGTTTAGGCTTTACCGGCACAGTGGATTCATGCTGAGAGCCCGAACAAAGGCGGGATAGGGCCTTTTTTGGGAAGGGGGTGTTACAGGAAATTGTGACACAGGTACAAGGGTCCAATCATTACTATACGGCACCATTGACAGCAGGTTTAACCATTCATTGATACTTTTGGTGGGAGCCAATCACAACATTTAGAGTATTGACCAATCACAGAGTGGGCCCAGGACCCTCACGTAGGGCGTGACTAGTCTTAAGCAATAGGTAATTATCTTAATAGCTTCCATCTTTAGGCCCACCCTTAGAAATGTTAAAGGTGTTAGCTGGCCTTTCCTGATTGGGTGTTACAAGGGTGGTCCCTCCTTCCTTGGGCAACATGTGCCCTTCTATTGTCTAATGATTCTGAGAGGCCGACTTCAGACCTGCGTCCTTACATTCCCCCCACTGTCTTGTAACTGACCCAATGCTGGGTCAGCTATGTTACCATTGTTCTGGTTTAAGGCTACATGCTCTTAAGACCATTAACAGAATAGCATTTACCTGCTCTTTGACAAATGCTATGATCTTATCAATGATACAAGAGCCAAATGTTAAAAGTTATACCAATTTTGGTTTTGGCTCCTCGTTCTTCTCCTCTCTTGTGGTGGCCGTGAACCACAGCTAGACTATCCTGTACAATTCCTGAGCTATTGACACAGAAGTAACATTGTTCCCCTAAAGCCTGGCATAGCCCTCCTTGGTGTAAGGGGAATTTCTTACCCTGCAAAAGGCATAGGGAAGGAGAACTACCCAATTTCCACCAGTCTCCATGGTTAATTTGGTAAGGGTCTCTTTTAGGGTTTCTAATGACAGCCAATTTGTTTTACTAACCTTAGCCAAATTGGTGGGCCATCTAGCGGCTGCTCAAGAACCCCCCATTAGAGTCTGGCGGTAGAGGCGTAGGCTCCCCTTACCTTTTGCCGTGTTGAGATCCCATGCCCAGATCAGAGGCAATTAATACCAACAGAACACTGACTGTGTGTGTCGCAACACGAGTCAGTACACTTTGAGGAAAGGAAGTGTCATGTGGTGTAAACCTGCATTTTCCTCTCCTCTTCACACGTGCTCACTTGGGATCGTTTGCAGGTCTCAGTGGGAACGTTATTCAGTTCAGATCACCAGGGGTGGAAAAGAGAACGCACAGTCATTTTACGAGTAATATTGGCTAACTGCTCCACCAGCCTCCATAAGACTTGCTCTTTTGAAGTTTAAAAAAATTTTTTTAAGTTTCTTTATTTATGTTGAGAGAGAAAGAGAGAGAGGAAGAGAGAATCCCAAGCAGGTTCCGCACTCTTGGCACAGAGCTTGATGCGGGGCTCAAACTCACAAACCACGGGATCGTGACCTGAGCAGAAACCAAGAGTCATATGCTGAACCGACTGAGGCCCGCAGATGCCCCTCATTTGAGTTTTTCCCTTCTTTGTTCAAGTCAAAAGCAAACAAACAAACAAGATGGTTTTGTTGTTAAAAGAATGCCATGTGAAAAGCCAGCGTGCTAGTGCCTGGTGAGGTGTAAGGGCTCCTGGGCCCATTCGCTGATGTGACAGGGCTGTCGCGTCAGCTTCAGGAGGCCAGAGAGAGGTGTGCTCGAGAGAGGCTCAGAGGACAGAAGGATCAAAGCCACTGCCCCGACCCACTCGTCTGCAGTGAGACCCCAGGGCTGTGAGAACCGGGACAGATAACCCCAATGCATTCTGTCGAGGGGGAGTGAATATGTGGGTGATGCTAAGGCCCCTCCACCTGTCTCTTGCAGGAACCACGGTCCCAGCGCTTCTAAACAGCACGTCCAACCAGCTCTGCCTACACTTCCAGTCTGACATTAGCGTGGCGGCTGCAGGATTCCACCTGGAGTACAAAAGTAAGGTCCTCCCTGTGTGCGTCCGGCCTCCACCGTGATACTGAGTGCGTCTCCGGAAGGGAAAATAAACCCAGGCCCTGTTACATACTAAAACGTCCTTGTTCCAAAACGACTCTAAAAGTTGCATGAAACTGGGTCACACAAAATCTCTGTCTCTGGAAAACATATTACAAAAAGCAAAGTAATGAGGAAATGTCAAAGTCAGTCTCTGGAATGGTTGAATAAGTGAAGTTAGTACCTGGAATCCTTGTTCACAAGCACAGAAAGTAACCATTAGTACTATGCCTGGTTTCCTTGTGAGTGGTGTTTCTATTAGCATCCAGGACCCCAGAAAATCGTCATTTCCAAGCAGATTACGATCGTAAGGTTCGTCCATTTGTGGCCTCCAAGCCTGGCCGCGCAGGGCCTCGCTCTGTGTACGATTCATTTTAATTGGAAGAAGGTATCCCGAAGGAGATGCTAACCTTTTAAAAATGACTGTGAAAAGCGAGTTCATAGTCTGATAAATGGGTTGACAGAGGTCAGATTCACAAATCTTCTTTGGCGTTTGATTATGCAGGTAAACCTTGTAAAAATGAAGTAAGAATTTCCAATGAGTCAGGTTTATTTTAGGACATGTTTTCAGGCACTAAAAATGCTTAATGTTGATATTCATCTCCTTTAATAAGTAGTTGCAAATAAGCAAATACATGGATAAGCTTTAATAAGTGATCTTCTGAATGGAGATAAGCAGTTTGCCGAGATGGAAATGTATGCGTGTTTGTGAAAGGCCAGATTTCCAGCTGATGATAAATATTCTGAGCCAGACACAATCCACAGGGCTGTTTCCCATTTCGGTTAAATTCCCCACTTATTACAGGCATTTGTATGCAAGTTTATTCCAATTTATTTGAATAGGACTACTTTGGTGACAGTGTAAAATGATGCTGTGGGTGTTATTTATGTAGGAAATGCCTGGAAAAAATCTGCCACTTCGATGCATCATGTGAACATCTGTAGATGGGAAATTATCAACCTTATTTGTGATAGTGTTAATGGGTGCGCTAATACTTTCAGCAATGCTAGGACTGAAGAACACTCTTATCTCTTTCTTTCCAACGTATCCTGTGGCTTCAGGCTTTTCACTTAGTTCTCATAGAGGTGCTAGTTCAATGTTTAGTCTGCGGTTACTATTACTTACAATTATGGCTTCAACCATATAATCATCTACATTCCACTATTTTCCCAGTCAATACACCTCATTAAAAGAGAAACACTAAGATGTTTGCTCACGGAAATGAATCTTGTTTAAAAATCCATGGCCTTGCTTAATTAGTTAATGTATTTATATTTTAGTTGGCCAAACACAAAGCTACCTTTTCATTTGTTGACATGTACTTGAAATGACTGTTTTTCGGTGCCAACACCATTCTGATCCCACCTGTGACATCCATGTCTTCCCTACGGCCTGTGCATTTAGAGGTGCTCATTTCTCTCTTCTGATTTTCTGTGCCAGCATTTAACATGTGGGTTATGCGACATGTTTATGGAATTAGCCTCATGAAGGCCAACATCACACAGTATAGGGACTGTTGAACTAAGCGGCCGAAAGATTGTCTAATGTTTTTAATCCGCTGACTTATTTGTACATCGACCTTAAATATGCACTGCCGGTCCGCAAACCTCTGAATTCAGATTTGTCCCTAAAATTGATACCCATGAAATCATAGTAAAAACAACAAAAACAAAAGCCCACACTCTCTGGGCTTGTTCTAGACATGTTACAGCTCCTTCCTCACGTGTCCTCAGAAAGCCGTCTTTTTGAGGGGTGCCCAGTGTTCACAGGACAAAGGACCCGAGATGGAGTGTCTTCAGCCGGCACAAGCCCAGCCCCCCTGCTCGTGACCCGCAGCATGCCCGGAGACCCGTCATCACGACGGCCCTTTACCAGAGGCAGAGGCGCGTGCCCCTCTCTGTTTGACAAATGATGACAACACCCGAGTATTTGGATGATACGCAAATATCATGCGTTTTGTTCCCAAAACCAGAGCTGCCGTGGCTGGTCCACACCCGCTTCTTGGTGAAGATGTTTAGTTTCTCACCCAGACGTGAGCACCGGGCCCCAAGAGTTATAACGGTGCATCTTTCGGGATGAGCACTGACAGGAATCTCCCAAAGAGAAAGCAAACATTTTTATTTGAGGGAATGAACTATACAGTTTTAATGATTGAAAAGGCAATTCCAAGAAGGTCTGATCGGACATGGATGACCTAGGTTCACTTGTGGGATCTGGGTCGGAACCCAAAGATTGAATGTTCCATGTGTTCTGGAAGCCAGATATCCTTTTTTATATTTTTTAAAATTTATTTATTTATTTTGACTGAGACAAAGATAGAGTGATTTGGGGAGGGGCAGAGAGAGGAGGAGAGAGAATCCCAGGCAGGCTCCAGGCTGTCTGCACAGAGCCTAATGTGAGGCTTGAACCTCGAACCTTGAGATCCGAACCTGAGCTGAAATCAACAGTCAGATGCTCAATCAACTGAGCCACCCAAGCGCCCCCATGCTTTTATATTTTTTTTACCTGGGTAGGAGGTTTGACACAGTTACACAGAAGGACACCGGTGTCACCCTTGCTCTTTTCTTCAGAAAAACTACCAAAACGGAACAAAACAAATAAACAAATACCATGAAACCTTTAAGATGTACGTAGACAATGATGATACTGCTTTACCCTGGAAATTACAGAATCTGAGCTGAGGTGAGGGTGTGAGCAGACAACACGGTGCTGGCCATGCCTGAACCCCGCAAGAAGGGGCAGAGGTTTTATAGATGTGAGCACATCGTCTTTATGGATAGATATGACACGTGTCACATGTCGGGGGGCCAGGGCTGGCTGGCTGCCACGGGATTTGCTGGGTGGAGAGCTACCAGGATTGAAGCTGTGCACCCTATTGGACGTGTCTCTATCTTATTTGTATTTTGTTGATTCTTCCCTCTTTCCTGCCAGCTTTTGGTTTAACTGAATAGTTTTATTGCTTCAGTTTATCTCCACTATGGGCTAGTTAGTGAAAACTCTAAAAAAATGTAATGATCTGCCCAGAGTCTAAAAGATACATCCTTAAGGGCTTAAGTCACCAGTGTGACTCAGTCGGTTAAGCGTCTGACTCCTGATTTTGGCTCAGTTCATGATCTCAGGGTTTGTGAGTTTGAGCCCCGCATGGGGCTCCGTGCTGACAGCATGGAGCCTGCCTGGGATTCTCTCCCTCTCTCTCTGCCCCCTCCCCTCTCTCTCAAAATAAGTGAACATTGGGAAAGTCTTAAAAAAGATGCATCTTTAGTATTTTAGCACAGTTTTCCACCTCCAAATGATACTACATCATTTTCTGTAAAGGAACCTTATGATCACATATTTCTAATATCTGTTTTCCATCGCTCGTGTCCGACATTTTATTTTTGCGTGTTATAAAGCCCACAAAACATGTTTCTTATTTCTTTACATTTTTACTAGTTTACTCTAACAGTGATCTTATAGACTAAATAGAAAATGAGAAAAAATAAATACCGTTACCTTTGCTTTGAGCATCCTTAGGACTCTTTATGTCTCTGGGTCAACCCAAGGGTCTGAGACCCTTTACTTTGCCTTTCTCGTAGTGCTGGTCTGCTAACAACAAATTCTCCCAACTTTTGCTTTTTTTTTAAAGTCATTATTTCACTTTCATCTTTGAAAGATATTTTGCTGGTGCAGGAGTCTGGGTCGAAAGATCCTCTGTTTTCCGTATGTTAGCTGTTACCCTGTTGTCCTCTCACTTCTTAGGTAACGATGAGAAGTAATCCGTTACCTCTTACGTCCACACACGTGTCCCTTTTCTCTGGCTCACTGCAGGATTATCTTCACATTGTGTCTCCTTCGGGTTACTTGTGATGTGTCCAGGGGAGAGTGTGTGTGTGTGCTCTACAGTTATCCTCACGTTCTTGACGTTCTTGATCCTGCTCTGACATCGACTGTTATTTACAAATATCCGTCAGCCCAAACACTGACTTCGCTCCATCTCTTTGTTTCTTCTGGGACTCCGATTCCACATAGGTTAGGCTGCTGACGTAGTTTCACAGTTCTGGGGTGCTCCCTTCGGATTAATTTACTCTTTCCCCCGTGTTCTGGCCTGTGTGGTTGCTCGTAACCTTTCTTCAGACTCACGGAGTCCTTCCCGGCTGTGTCAGATCTGCTGGTGGACTCGTTGGAAGAATTCTTCAGGGTGCATGGGTGGCTCAGTTGGTTAGGCACCCCACTCTTTTTTTATTTTATTTATTTTAGTAGAGAGAGAGAGAGAGGGAGAGATAGAGGGAGGAGGAGAGAGAGAGAGAATCCCAAGCAAGCTTTGCACCAACAGCACAGAGCCCAATGTGGGGCTTGAACTCACAAAACCCAAGATCATGACCTGAGCTGAGATCAAGAGTTGGACGCCACCCAGGAGCTCCAAGCATCCCACTCTTGGTTGTGGCTCAGGTCATGATCTCATGGTTTGTGAGTTCGAGCCCAAATCAGGCTCCACACTGACCGTGCAGAGCCTGCTTGGGATTCTCTCTCCCTCTCGCTCTGCCCCTCTCACTCATGCACAGATTCTCTCTCTCTCAAAAGAAATAAACTTCTTCATCTCTGATTCTGTGGGCTTATCCCATTGGGATCTCCATGTGACTCTTCTACAGTTTTGACTCTTTCCTGTAGTTACCGTCTCTCTCCATCTCTTCACGCATGTGATTCTCCCCTAGGCTCTTAAACATAGTTTTCATAGTCACGCTAGTATCCCATCTAATATATCCCACGAGTATGTTCCAAGTCTCGCTTCGTGACTTTTCTCTGTTGCTGCAGTTGCATTCAGAGGGCGGGCGAGGGCCTTGGGGCTCCTCTGGGGCGAACGCCGGCGCCCCGCACTGAGCCCCAGGGCTGCTCCTCATCGGGAGTGCCCGGCCTTGCCTTCCAGGCATCCCTCTGCGCCCTTCCACAGAGCGGGGCTCCCTGCAACCTTCGCTCCTCCCGAGGAGGGGGGCCGCTGTCTGCCCCTGTGCTGGGCTCCTTCCCCCGTCTGGCCCTGCAGCCAACGCCAACCCCAAGAATGGGCACTTGGGCAGCTGTGTTCCCAGCACCCCTGCCCTCCCTCCTGAGGCCGGCAGGGTCTGCCTGGTGGTGGCCTTGAGGGGGGCTGCCCGGGGTCCCCAGGCCCGGAGACCACGGAGACAGTAGAGGACCTGGAGCTCATGCCGGCTCTCCTGCCACACCCAGGACACAATTTTCTTTCTCACCAGCCCTCCTCCAAGCTGCAGTGCCTGTGCCCCGGAGGCCGCAGACCCACTGCCCCTCTCCTAGGAGTCAGCACTTTCACGGCCTAAAGTGATGGGTTCAGGGAAGGTGTGTATCCATGCCTTCTCTCCCCAGAAACAGTGTAGGGGGCCCTCCAGGCTCCCGCTGCCCCAACAGTTCTCCAAATTGCCAGTGGAAGGAGGGACAGACTCCCCTGGGTCTGGGTCCCTGAGCCGTTTGAGCCCATCCGGGCCTCTGGCAGTTTGCCAAGAGGTTGGCGGATTTGTTTCCTTCTGTCCTACGCGTGTTTCTCCTGCACCTGTCACCGAGGCGCTCTGTGTCCTGGGTCTCCCGGAATGGGCCCTTCTTTGGAATCGCTGTTGCCCGGGGACCTGCTACCTCATCTCTTTGATGATTTTCAGAAAAGTCAGGACTTAGAAGTTTAGGTTTTTCTCGTTGTTAAAGCGAAAGTAGCATTTTATTTTTCAGATTTCTATATCCCACATGTAATGGAGATCCCTTCCTGGGTTTCCCCTTGTCCAACGAGAAATGTATAAATACTGAACGTACTCCTTTAGGTTAGCCATGGAGGAGCTTTTCTTGAATGCTCCTTTTTACAGTTTATTTTAAGTAGGCTCCCCATGCAACATGGAGCCTGAGGTCAGGACCCAGAGATCAGGGTTTCACGTGCCCCTCCTGAGCCTGCCAGGTGCTTCTTGAGTCTCCCTGTGGAGAAGCACGTCTGTCTATGTCTGTCATCAATGCAACACACGAACTGTAACATAGTAACACAGGATTCATCGTAACTGTGAACACTTTACCAATGTTTACAGATAAATTATAGAATTTAATTTGATATCGGTTTACATTGCAAATACACTATCAGCAGAAATAGTCCATCTAATCTGGATCTATTCCCCATTTAGAAATTTTTGAGGAGAAACTATTTATTCTGATTTTTGCGTACACCCATGCTTATTTAATAATCATGCTTTTCATGATTAAAAGCTTTTCCATTAAATTATACCGTGATTCAGGGGTACCTGATACCTATTTCTGCCTTGCTAAGTTGGAAGATATTTAACTTCTAACTCTGCAGTGAACCCCACAACACCCCACTGAATACATCTGTCCTCAGTTAGCATGAGAAACCCGTGTGTGAATTTGACCTTCACTCAAGGCTTGCAGTCGTGCAAGTCTGGTGCTGATGTACGGCACTCAGTCCAAACAGCACCCAAATCGTTGCATATGTAGAAGCTTTTAAGGTTACCATTTTTCTCGAGTATTTATCAACATTCACTATTGGGAAACCCAGTGGAGCTAACAAAATGTTTCTGGAGTCTCTGAGATATGACAGTTGGCCCCTGGAGGGCAAGTAAGACAGAGAAGCTATGGTGCAGTACAGATTCACGTATCTTACGGTGCATCACAGCAGACGTTCTTCTGGAGTTTTGTTTTGTTTTGTTTTTTACATTTATTTACTTATTTTGAGGGAAAGACAGACACAGAGAGTGAGCAAGCAAAGAAGGGGCAGAGAGAAAAAGGAGAGAATCCCAAACAGGCTCCGTGTTCAACACAGAGCCGAACATGGGCCTTGAACTGTGAGATCACGGCCAAGCTGAAATCAGGAGTGGGACACTTCACTGACTGCGCCACCCAGGTGCCCTATGGTGCCCCCATTCTTTACATAGTCATCCAGCTACGGACACGGTCCAATGTGGAGGCCATCGCCCCATGTCTAGGGATCTGGCCGCAGACAGAGAAGACTGTACTGATGGATCAGAACCAGGAGCACACAGGCGATGACAATGACAGCCTCACGTAAAAGGACGGGAAGGATAAGAAAAAATATTACAGTAATTAGCACATTTAGAATATACTTATTCTGAAATAGGTTGGAGTTTGCAACAGTGATGTGCAGTTACTATAAGGAGAAAAATTGGTAGAGAAGAAAATAGGGTGACACTCCGTGTTTGAATTGCATGTTACTCCTTTACAAGGGAGGGTTAGACGGAGGTTTCTTATTTGTCACATTTTAGCAGTGGATTCATTGTCATTAGTTGAAATGATTATGTACCATTATAAAATATAGGTAACCTATTTTACCAGCTACTTGATTTGATTTAGACATCAGTGTTCTTAAGCATTAGTCTAGAGCACTCTGTGATATAGCATTATTATTTATTATTTCAAGTGCACCCAGTTCCGAACTTATTATAGCTCACTAAGTCCTTCTCATATGTATGCATATAATTGGGAGTTATGTATATAGTGAAAAAAAGATTACATATCATCAATGTATAGGACCCATTCAAAAGATATTTAGTCAGACAAAAACTAAGATTGTCTAATTTCTTTTTAAAATGACCTGTCTGGGGCACCTGGGTGGCTCAGTCAGTTAAGCATCCAACCTCAGGGCAGGTCATGATCTCATGATTCATGGGTTTGAGCTCCTTGTCGGGCTCTGTACTGACAGCTCGGAACCTGGAGCCTGCTTCAGATTCTGTGTCTCCCTCTCTCTCTCTCTGCCCCTCCCTGCCTCAAGCTCTGTCTCTTTCTGTCTCAAAAATAAAAATAAACTTAAAAACAAGTTTAAAATGACCTCTCTGTTTTCCAAATATTTCCAAATATCTGTTTCCACGAAACTAAGGAGGAAGATATAAATGTACTGGCCACATAGAATAAAAGAAATGACATCATTCAGCATTAATGTAGCTTTGAATTTGTGGCAATACAAGCAAAAAGGAAATAGATGTTATTTACATAATGTTCTTTTTAAAAAGGAAAATGTAATAATCAATTAAAAGAGGTAATTTCTTTTGTTCTATATTCTAAAAGGTATTAATAATTTGCAAAGAAATTTGTCTTCAAAAACGATTTTTTAGAAAATGCAGCAGTGAACCTTCTGACAGTCATGTATCAATTTTTTATATAATATGGAGGACATAATACACATAGCTACATTAATTTCCTTCCTGCTTGTGTTCAGTGATTAAGTGGGTACCAAATTTTATTTCCTTTGTGTACTCATTTCAAAACAGGAATTCAGAAAGAACTCTCTAGATAAAGATTGAAATTCTGGAAAATGTGCTGAGCTTTTTGAAATCAAAAGTACTAAATATTTTTAGTGAGATTTTATCCCAATTGAATATTGACAACTTTGATTGGATTGCAGCGATTACAATGATCTTTATAAATACCTGCAAATTATTAATGAATGTTTCAACAGCACTTTAATATTACATCAGTACTAATAAGGTTTCTCAGCTTGAACGGTGGGTGTGAGTAAAATCACGGGGGATGAGAGATTAAACAAGAATGAGCCTCAGTGTAGCTGTTGGTGTGTTTGTAGAGATTTCACTTTGTGCACTCAGAGATTAGAGCTGAGGGCTTCCCACCTCGTGAACGTCTCATAAACCAGTGCTCCTTCAAAGGCATAATGAGGTTATCTTCTTAATCACTTCATGTTAAGCCCCTTTTTGTATTTAGTTATATACTAAAAGTCCATAAGAGTTTTTTCTAACTGTTCTTTTTTCAAAGAATCACCTGAGACCCTCTACCAACTTTAGTTTGGCAAACAGAGACTGCCTCCCTTAATCCTGTTAGAATCGGTCTTAGTCCCATTGACTGGTAATTAGTCATGTCTTCCTAGTTTTCTATCAAGTTCTAATTGTACCGAGGACCACAGGAGTCTTTGAAGTGGACCCTTGAACAGTGTGAGGGTTAAGGGGTGCCAAACCCTGAGTCATCAAAAATCTGCGTGTCACTTGTGACCCCTCCACAGCTGAACTACTGATAGCCTGCTGTTGAGCGGACACCTTACCTATAACGCAAACAAGTCAGTTAACTCATGGTTTAGATATTGTATGTCTTATGTACTATCTTGTTACAATAAAGTAAGCTAGAGGGCACAAGATGTTATTCAAAAAATTATCTGGAAGCAAATACACATTTATGGCACTCTACTCTATTTATTAAAAACAAAAGTTGTATGTAACTGGACTTGCCCGTATTGTTTAAGATCAACTTGCTTGTGAATCCTGGCTTCTGTTTTACATCACGGAGAATTCCAGAGACCCTCCTGGGGAGCTGAAGCCTCTCTCAGGCATTCACCGTTAACACAACTTGGTTTGGTGACAGGAGAATTGCAGCGTTATTCGGGCTTGAACGTAACACACACACACACACACACACACACACACACACACACTAACAAATGAGCACTTTCTTCCATCCTGTGATATTTCAGCATTTTTACAAGCATAACATTTAAGTGAAAAGTGCAACATCAATCTCATGGCTCTTCCTTTGACAAATAAAGGGACTGAAAGAAAGTTTCTCTATAGTCTTTGGAATTTTAGGCATTAAATTTGCGAATGGAAAGAGTGCAGTGGACAGAACTGAGGACTTGACCTAAAATTGCACCCGTGGAGTGTCACCTACCGCTCCCACGCCTGGGTAAGAGGTGGGTCCTAGCCTGCTGTATACTCATCAGCTGGCCTTCTGGATGCTGCTGAGGGAATCGGCAGTCATTACATCACTGACGCTGCTACCCAGGCCGCTCATGACTCAGAATTGCTCACATGAAAAGGAGCCTGGATTCAAGTGAACAGTTGTCCTTTGCATCTGCCCTTGGGACTCATGTGAGGCAGCCTTCGTGTTTGGTGGTTCTCTGCTTGGAGTGGCTTTCACAGAACGCACACACTTGCCCTCATGCCATCTCATGGTGAGTGTGGCTCCTCCCTCCTCTCTCATTTGTGTCCCTGCTAAAGTAAGTTGGGGGCATCCCTGCATTCATCCGGAATCATTCCAACATCTCTCATTTACTCTGTGCTCTGTGCTTCATAGACAGAGTCGTGACAAGACAAGAGGACGTGTCTCTGCCCATGTCGAATCTGTATTCTAGTGGTGGCCGTAACACACGAGAAAACCTAAGGTGTCCGTGATGGTTACAGATTGTGCAAAGTACCTTGAAGCAAACAGAGCTCTGATGTGCAGAGTAACTGCTGTGCGCTGTTTTAGCTGGAAAATATGTTTTGAAGGAAGGACGGAAGAGCAGTAGACAGTCACAAAAACACTTAGGGGAAAGTGTTATAGTCCCAAAACACTGTGGTCGCAGTGAGCCCAGGTGTGAGAGCATCTGGCACACATATGAAAGTGAAGACATCAAAAGTCCAGAACAGAGCGAGTAGTGTGACCAGCGGGAAGAGAGGTAGAAGTAAGGCCCGGGAGGGAGGGGGGCACGCACGGTGCTGTGTAGGCAAGACTCCATTTATGGGCGACTGGAAGCCATTGAAAGGTTTTCATCAGGGAAGTGGGATCATCTGGTGGATACTTCAAACAGATCAAGCCCCTGAGCAGACACCAGGTGGTGTGGGGCCATGGCAACAACAGAGGCTCATCTGCATCAGGTAGGCACTTTGCCGTAGCCCAGGAGGGGTGATGTGGCTCTGAGGAGGAGAGGACATGCAGACAGACAAGGATTTGACATGCAGATGGCGGGTAGACCAGATGGTACAATGGATGCACACAGAGAGTGAGGAGAAAAAGAGAGTCAGACGGTCCAGGAGTCTGGGTTTGAAGGATGTATCTGATCTGAGTGTCGTTTACCAAGATGGTGTGACTTACAATCCTGACTTCACAGGCAATCACGCCGTGCCACACATATTCAGAGTTCCGAAATAATATCCGGTTGTTTTCATGTGGTTAAGTAATGCATAAATAGGATTTTCATTCAAATTTAATTTCCGCAAATCCCAAAACATTTTGTTGATTTCTAATTTTGTGTTTAAAATTCTTAGAAAGTTATGGAGTGAGGACATTTGCTAATGAAAGCCACTTGGTTCTTTTACGTCTGCGGTTGTCTTTGTTTGGTTGTTGGTGAGTTGTTAGTGCTATTGATTCTCTGATCTGAGCGTCTGTTGTAAAAGCTGCACCACCATTTTACGGTGACGATTTTCTCTTTATCTCTGACTGTTAGGACCTGGGCTTGCACATTAATGGTGGACAAACATGATTGAAATATTTGCAGTTCTAGACTGCTGTGGGAATCTACACACTTCTGAGAATGGCAAGGAGCTGGGCTTGCTTTTCAGTGCAACCCTCGTTACGCTTTTGTAGCTCATTTTGGTTTGGAGTGAGCTCACTTTCATCAAATCCTATCCTGTTTGAGTCTGTGAGTATTATGGGAAAGCAGAATTGTTGAGCCACAGTATCTGAGTCCAACTTTAAAAAAATAACCTGGGAAATACTTATTGGATGTCAAACTGTCATTAGTGACACACATACAGACCCTCTATGCCCACATAATGGTTAATCTAGAGATTTTGTTCTTCTAGAACAGACATTTCAATAGAGTCCCACACACAAAAGTATAAGTGTATTGCTGTATTGGCCAGTTGTAGTCACTCTAAAATTACGATTATTCTGTGTGTTTAATCATCCCATTGGTTTCAGGATCTTCTTACTAGCTTAAAACTCATGTTATTTTATCAAATTCATCCCTTGGGTGTTACAACTTGAAAGAATATTCTACTGCTGGTCTTGCAAATCTTCCACGGTAATTAGCTAGGGAATGAAGATGCTATAATTTGAATAAGTAATGACTGGTGGCTCTGTGCCTTAGCCAGCCCCCGGCTCATGTTTTATGAGAAGCCCAGTCCTATCAGATTTTGGACCAGGCTCTAGACGCAGGGGACCGGAGTTTAGTCACGTAGGTGAAGGAAGTAAGAAGAGTTTTGAGTGTCAGAAGGGGAGCGGTTTTGGAAGGGGAGACAACACACAGCTGTTTCCAACTCCCCGAACTGTGAGGGTCCCTCCATCTCATCATCAGAGTTGTCTATGCTCTATGTCCCGTTTAATCAGTAAAAACGAAGTGCAAACGTCCTTCCCTAGCGGGCTCTCATCAAATCCATCGCCACATCCCAGATACGTGCTCGGCAGGAAAGTCTGTACAGTATCTTAGGTCCCCGGAGGGTTTTTCATTTAAAACCTGCATCCCCTGCACCTTGACATTCCCCTAATCCCTCACATTGAACTACGGCCATAACGCTCCAGTGCTCCTTCTGTTTCTGCCCCTTTGCAACCCAGCACCACACTGGATTGCCCCCCACGTGCCTTCTGATCCTAACATTCATCACCTGACAAAAATCCTTCAGGGGCCCAACAGTGTGTCCCTCACTTCTAATGGCATCTCTGCCCAATGTGTCGACTAGTTTTATCACCCACTCTTTCCCCTCAAGCCATGTAACTCGGTCAGATATTGTCCACCAAACACACTGTGTACCTTTCCATTTTCACACGAGCGCTCCCCCTTCCCCCTCACAGATGACCTCTCCCTCCTTGTCTGTGCCTTCAGAGCCCACCTGCACTTCTAGAAGCACTCAGCCTGCACCCCCCCCCAAGCTAAGCCTGTCTGCACTATGTCAATCCACGTTCACTGCTCTGACCTCTACTTTTATTAGCGTTCATTACCCACATGCTTCAATTATAACACATTTTCCCCTTTAGTACTGGTCTTTATGGCCCCTAAACCCAACTAGACTGTTAGTTCTCTGAGACCCTGGGAAATACGACCCTTCTTCCACATCTCCTTTCTTTAATCTGTGTATAGAACCTAATAAATTGTGTTGACTCGCTTGCTTATTTTCAGATGATTTAATTATTAGATGATAATGTCCAGTTGGGGGTAAAAACACTTCAAAGAGACAAGGGATGGATCTTATCTTGTTTTTGATAGTCCATTTTAAATAAAAATTGTATAATTCCCCATTGTGTATTAACATTTTTTAATCTTTACATATTTATGAGACGTTTTGTATTTTCTGCAGGTTCACATGATGCATGGATTTGTTTACAAAATTATACTAAAACGCTGCTAGTTCTTGGAGATAAATGGTCACATTGTCAGGAGCTTTTTCTTTAAAAAAAATTTTTTTAATGTTTTATTTATTTTTGAGAGAGAGAGAGAGAGAGAGAGAGAGAGAGAGACATCATGAGCAGGGGAGGGTCAGAGAGAGAGGGAGACACAGAATTTGAATACAGGCTCTAGGCTCTGAGCTGTCAGCACAGAACCCGCTGCAGGGTTTGAACACACAAACTGTGAGATCATGACCTGAGCCGAAGCCAGACACTCAACCGACTGAGCCACCCAGGGTCCCCTGTAAGGAGCACTTTCTAAGCAGTGGGAGGGATGCACACAAGGAAATTGAAATGCCCTGTCATCCGTGTTGTGGTAGGGTCAGGTCACCTGCGGGGGCCCCATTCAGGCCGCCTCACGTGTCTAACTCTAGACCTGACATTCATATCCCACGCCTGCTGAATTTATTTTGTGGTAAAAAACATAACATTAAACTGACAATCCAAACCATTTGTAAGTGTGTGGTCCAGTAGTGTTAAATATGTTCACACTGTTGTGCAATGGATCTCTAGAACGTTTTCGTCCTGCAGATCTGTGCACCAGTGAACGTTAACTCCCCCCCGCCCGCCCCAGCCAGGGAAACCCTGCTGCTACTGCCGTGTGTCTGATTCGGGCTGTCTTAGAGATCGTGGAATCATAGTTTGTCCTTTTGTGGTTGGTTGGTTTCACTTAGCATAATGTTCTGCAGGTTGATCCGTATCGCACCTGTGACAGGATTAAGGCTCGGTGCCGCTCCACTGTGTATCTACCACACTTTCTTCTCTCAGTGGACATTTGGATTATTGGCACCTTTTGGATATTGTGAATAATGCTGTAACTGAGTGTGCAAATATTGCTTTGAGTTTTGCTTTGCATTCATTTGGATATATACCCGGAAGTGGGATGGCTGGATCCTAGGTCTGTTTGCTGTCTCTAGTTCCCTGAGGTGCAAGGTCGGGTGGTTTATTCGAGATCTCCATTCTTCTTTGACGTCAGCTGCAGATTTCCCTCTGAGCACTACTTTCCCTCCTCCCGCAAATTTTTGGTGTGGCACATTGTTGTTTTCACGTTCCATATATTTTCGAAATTCTCTTGTTATTTGGTCTTTCACCTATCACTGGAGTTTTAAATTCATTGTTTCATTTCCACAGCTTTTTTCTGTTTTCTCTCTGCTATTCACTTCTAGTTTCATTTTATTATGGATAGAGAAGGCACTTTGTATGATTTCAATCTTCTTAAATCAGGTAAGATGTGTTTCGTGACCTGGGACACCCGGGTGGCTCAGTTGATTGAACGTCCGACTTCTGCTCAGGTCATGATCTCACCGTTCCTGGGTTCTGGCCCTGCGCGGGGCTCTGTGCTGACAGCTCAGAACCTGGAGCCTGCTGCGGATTCTGTGTCTCCCTCTCTCTCTGCCCCTCCCTCGCTTGCACCCAATCTCTCTCAGAAATAAAAAAAAAATAATAAACACTAAAAATAAAGGTTTGTTCTGTGACCTAATATGTGGCTTATCTTAGAGAATGCTTCATTCTGCTTTTTCTGTAGAGTGTTATGTAAATACCTGTTAGGTCCGATTGATCTTTACTGCTGTTTGAGTCTTCTCATTCATCGGCTGTGGGGGGCTTCTGTCCGCAGCTTAAAATGGGGTATTGAAGGCTCTCTATATTTTTGTGTTGTGTCTATTTCTCCCTCCAATTCTATCAATGTTTGCTTCAGGTGTCTGGGAATCCTAGTTTTGGTTACATCTGTATTCATAATTGCTCTCCCTTCCTGGTGGGTTGGTCCTTTTCTCATTACATGGTGCCCATCTTTGTCTCTTTGTGACAGTTTCACCTTAAAATCTGGGTTATCTTTCTAAGTGTGGCCACTCCTGATCTCTTTAGTTTCTTGTTTTTATCAAATATCTTTTCCATCCTTTTACTTTGAGTCTATGTGTCCTTAGATCTAAAGTGAGTGTTTTGTAGGCAGCATACAATTGGATCTTATTGTAATAATATATTTTATGATAACTTATCGCATGTAAAATTCTGCTTTATATCTGTTCTTGTCGTCTTTATTGATGACATACATCACCCTTTTATATTGCATATCCATGAACATGAATTTATTATTACTTTGTATGCTTTTGTTTTTTTTTTAATTTTATCCTACATTTAAAAGTGATTTATGCACCTGTATAACAATACTATAAGATTCTATATTTTTTGCATATTTGCTTTTGCCAGAGAGTTTTATAATCTTAGGGTTTTGTGTTGCTATCTGCTATCATTTCACCTCAATCCGAAAGACTCCCTTTTGCATTTCTTTGGGGACAGATCTGGTGGTGATCAACTCCCTCAGTTTTTGCTTATCTGGAAATGTCCTAATTTCTTCTTAATTTTTAAAGGACATCTTTTCTAGATAAAGTATTCTTGGTTGTTAGTTTTGGGTTTTTTGTTTGTTTGTTTGTTTGTTTGTCTTCCAGCGTTTTAAATATGCCATCTGACTCCATTTAACCTACAAGGTTTCTGATGAGAAACCCACTGATGGTTTGATAGAAACTTCCTGGAACTTACACTTTCCTTTCCTCATGCTATTTTCAAGAGGAAAAAAATGTTTTCTTGTTGTCTTCTTCTCTGTGATAATTTAATATGATGTGTTTCAACGTAGGTTTCTTTAGATTTATCCTGATTAGTGTTCATTGAACTTAATGAGTATGTCCATTTCTTTCCTCAAATTTGGACAATTTTCAGCCATTGTTTCTTCAGATGTGTTCTGCCTTCTTTTCTCTTGTTTTCTTCCTTCTGGGATTCCCATAATACACATGGCGTTTTGTGCGGTGGTCTTCTATAATTCCATTAAACTTTATTCACTTTTCTGCTTTTATTCTCCTCTGACTTGATAAATTCAAATGACCTGTCTTCTTCAAGGTTGCTGTTTCTTTCTTGTGCTTGAACAAGTCTAATGTTGAGCCTCTCTAAAGGATTTATGGATTTCTCAATCCACTTACTGTATTCTTTAGTTCAAAATTTCTGTTTGGTCCTTCTTCATGGTTTTTATTGTTGTTATTTTTATTTTGTTCATGTATCCCTTTCTTGATTGAGTTGAGTGGTGTATCTGTGTTCTCTTGTAAGTGGTTGAGCACTCTAATGACTGTTATTTTGAATTCTTTGCCTGGTAATTCACATCTCCATTTCTGTGTCGTGGGTTTCTAGAGATTAATTTCACCTTTTGATTGAGCAATGTTTTCTTACTTCTCTGTATGGGGTTTTGCCTTCTGTTGAGACTTTGGCATTTTAAACATCAGCCACATCTCTCAGTCTCTGCGATCTAGTTTTGTAGAGGGTGGATTTTCATCTGTTGGCTCAACTAGAGGTTCTGGAGGACGCGCAAGCCTTTTCTGAAGATGTGTCCTTTGTGGGCTTGCGCAGATAATCTCCTGATAGGAGAGGTTTGCTGGTTGCTAACCAGGAGTTCCCCTTAGAGGTGTCTCCTGCTGTGGCCTCTTGGTAGTTGAGCACCCCCGTCCTCCTGTCTTCAGGACTGCAGATTATGGTGGGAACGGGTCCACATTTATTGCCTTGGTTCTGAGGCATCCATTTTGTATCTGTTCCTATCAACCCTTGGATTCTAGCAAAGCACCAGTCCCTCAGGCAGCTCTCTAAAAAGTCAGGACACTGGATACAGGTTCCACTGTTCTTTTTCCATCCACAAGGAGAACTCAGAAGTTGGGACCTTTCTTCCAGTAGTGCCCACAGTGTCATGGAGAGGGTCTCTGGCCGTGAATGTTCCCACCAACTTCAGTGCGGTTGGCTTTGTGCTTCTCCAGGGTTCAGGAACCTTTTAAATGGTTTCTGTATTTCCTGCAGGGGCAGTCTGTATTGGTGTTCAGTCGGCATCTCCATGGGGAAAGGAAGCCCTACGGTTTCCTACTTTGACATCTCACTGATATTACTCCAGAATTGCTATATTTTTTTAAAAAATGAGTTAAATAGTTGAAGGACTCTCTCTCTCTCTCTCTCTCTCTATATATATATATATATATATATATATGTATATATATATATATATATATATAAAATTTCTTCATCTGCCAACAATTTCTTCATCAAACAATATGTTTGGCCTGAATGCACACTGTTGTAGTTTTTTGTTGTCTTTTGTTTTTAAGGTAGGGTTGGAGTTGCAGTTTTGAAATTGTGCTCATCATATTTTAAGTAAAATCCAACCTGTTAAATTATTTCATACCTTGTGCAATCATGAGTATAGTTTATCTGCATAGACTTCTGACCATACAGATATTTTATTCTGTAAGAATGTTCATATTTATCTGTAGTGTTTCCTCAAGTCAGTATACTAAATATCACAAATGTGTGTTTACAATGATCAAGGACCTGTATGAAAGTGCTTAGTAGTACCCTTAAGCATTTTACAGAATGCCATTGAACATGGGTCAATGATATCTTTTTGTAAAGGGCCAGAGAAAATATATTCGGCTTGAGGGCTAATGAAAGGAGTTACTACAGCAAGAAATAAACATGACCAGATTTGGCTCAAGGAACATTGCTGAGTATTATAAAATGTCACGCCAAAAGAAACATATAAAAATTATGGGTATGTTTTACTAAAAGTACTTTTTTTGAATAAAATTTCCTTTATTCAGTCAGTTAATCTGATGATTTAGCCTATTGAATAATAAGAATCTCAATTAAATCTAAATACTTAGTATTTGCTTACTTCAACAAAAACAAAACCCTGTGAATGTAAAAGCAGGCATTAAGTATTCCTATGTATACATATAGTCAGGTGTATTACATGTCTGTATTTTATATGATAAGTATACCATTAGTCTAACTGAATGTAAATTAAACAATCCAAGGTATTTTAAGAAATTATTGCCATTGTTATCATTTTAAATCTATAACTGACCTTTCACTCAACAGCCGTGGAGTCACCAATAAATACCATTAGATTTATTTTTGTGTAATTGAGGTTAAGTTCAAGTATAAGGTTTGACATTTAAAAATTTCAACTACACTTAATATTCTGATTTTTTTCTGAACTATATATGTCTCTAGTAAGTCTCTAGTAGAACCAGTTTGTTCTCTATTAATGGGAAATATGAGAACATATATGTGTCTCTAGTAAGTTCTCAAGTGGTAAACTCGTTTTTTTAATTTGTAATAAATATCTCTATGGCCAAGGGGACGGGTGCAGTTATCGCTTCCGTGCTTGTTCTCGTCATGATAAAAGCACAGAAGCTCCGCCCTGTGCACATTGCTGAGGGTCCTCTACACGGCAGGGCGCCCCTCTCTTCACTGCGAGCCAGAGGCATGTTTAGCAAGCAGGTGTCACTAGGGACAATCGGTCCACTCACTGTTCGTTATCGGAGACAGAGGTCGTCCACGGTCAGTTTCATAGCGCTCGTTCTTTATCAACAGGAAACGTGAGACCATGTTGTTTGGCAGCCAGGTATTTTTAGCTGATAACTGGGATCATCTTGACACGATGTAGTATTCTTTAACCCACCTGTTAATCCAGTCAGTGTGTGTATGCTTCCTGCAGTCCGTGCGCTCGATGCACGCTCCGTGCACCTTGGCTCAGTCAGGTCTGGCTGCTGTGACGGAGCAGCCCAGACTGCGGGCATAGACCACAGACACTTCTCTCTCAAAGATCTAGAAGACGGGAAGTCCAAGGTCAAGGTGCCGGCAGGTTTGGCTCCTGATGGCACTCTGCTTCCAGGCTCGTGGCCAGGCACCTTCTCAGTGTGTGGTCAGTGGCCTTTCCTGGGTGCAGGTGTCCAGAGGGAGAGCTGCCTCTTGCCCTTCTCCCAGGGCTTAATCCCCCCAGGAGAGGCTCACCCTCACGATTTCATCTAAACCTAATTATCTCTCAAAGACCTCCCTTCCAAACACCATCACACTGGGGATTAGAGCTTCAACAAATGCATCTGGGGGGTGGAGGGGAGACACACAAATATTCCACATACAGCATGAATCAAGAAGAGGGAACCAGTTCGTGCCTCCCTGGTGTCTGTAGTTTCATGAGGTTGATGCTCCAGGAACCATTTTAACCTAAACGTGCCAACAGAGCCCTGCCGTGTGGCGGTGGGACCCATAATTCCCCGGGAGTCAGAAGGCTGAGTGTGTAGCCCCGCTACGCCACTTCCAGACCCTTCTCTCCATGAATGAGGCTGTTGGACACGATCAGATCAGTGCTTCTCAGCCAGTTCCCCAGACACTCCCGCCCTGGCTTATTCGTGGGTGGTGCTCTGACTGAAACGGTCCTGTATTCAAACCCGTTTTGGAAATCCTTCAAATAAAGTTGAAGAGGGTTCATCACTGCAGGACTTCTCTGTGCCTTTATATGCTAAAACACTTTCAAACCTCCAGGAGGGATAAAGTAGTCTATTTCCCCCAGATTTATGCTATGACTTCTCTTGACACTGGACATACAATCCCTTATGCTTTGAAGGTTCCTTATGATCTACTAAGTGGAAAGAATAGAGAAAGTATTTATTATGTGGACTTAATATGCCCACAGTTTACAGATAAGAGAAATATCTTTAAGGGCACCTGGGTGACTCAGTCGGTTATGTGTCTGACATCGGCTCAGGTCATGATCTTGCAGTTTGTGAGTTCAATATCTGTGTCAGGCTCTGTGCTGACAGCTCAGAGCCTGGAGCCTGCATCAGATTCTGTGTCTCCCTCTGTCTCTCTCTGCCACACCCCTGCTTGTGCTCTGTCTCTCTCTGTCTCTCAAAAATGAATAAATGTTAATTTTTTTTCAAAAAAAAAGAAATATTTTTAGCATCCCATCCATGCTAAACTTCTTCGATTTAAAAAGTAGTTTCTTTTCTTTATTTCAGATACTGTTTTATTAATTAATGGGGTTTTCTCTGTACACACTCTGTTGTTATTAGAGATGTACTGACTCATGAAACTGTAATATTAAAGTCTAGGTGTACCAGGGTGACACTTGTTAAGTTTATGTCCATGTGATCATAACATTTGGTATTTATTTCATGTCGTATCACCTCCCATGGCACCTCCCCAAGTGGAATTGTAATATCTTTATTCACCTACTTTCCATCACAGTGGCTGACCTTTAATGCAAGTTGTGATTCACGGGTTATAGAGACTATCGGTAACACGTCTGTTTTAGGGCGTACCAGACCTACATGCGTGTAAAGAAAGGCTTTTATCTACCAGTTTTGTGCAAAGGGATGGTTATTTATTCATTTAGTTGCCAAAAGAATGTGGTCAAGAATGTTTTTCTTTTGAAAATGAAGGAATGTCTCCTGGATCCCTCTAGTGTGGGGCTTATGGCGGCCTCCCTGCGTATCGCGTAACGCTCATGTATCTGCACATGCGCTTTGACCTCTTTGTCCTTGTCGCCAATCCAACTCTAGTCACCTCTCCGTCCCGATCTGCCTTCCTCTCTGGGCTTCTCATCTCCGTTACTGTCTTGAGCAGCGCCACTAGCACGACGTAATTTCTCTTTTAAGTTGCGAACTTCAAAACTCATACATCACGCCAGTCAAAATGAGGACAATGCTGAGTTGACAAAAAATTCTCAAAGGCTCAACTGTATCTACGCAGGCTCACTTTTCCTGCTCCAAACCTTTGACCAAAATTACATGTTTACCATTGATTTCAAAATTATTTTCATTTTCAAAACTTCAGCAAATCGTTCTCCAAATTTTATCTAATGAATTTAGAAGAATGGCTACCATGACTTCCAGAGGCCCGAGGAGGCTACTCGCTCTGTTCTGGTTCAGAACATCCACACTGGCAGGGAAAGCGACGAGCTTGTGGGTTTGGTCAGATTAGGACCTTGGCTTTTAATGACTTTTTAAAAATGTTTTATTGATTTTTGAGAGAGAGACAGACAGACAGACAGACAGTGTGAGCAGGGGAGGGGCAGAGAGAGGGAGACACAGAATTGGAAGACAGGCTCCAGGCTCTGAGCTGTCAGCACAGAGCCCGACACAGGGCTCCAACCCACAAACCGTGAGATCACGACCTGAGCCAGAGTCGGACACTTAACCCACTGAGCCACCCAGGCGCCCCTTAATGATGTTGTTTTATATTTTTGCTTTGAAGGCTAGACACATGGAGAAATAAAGACTGTTTGGGCTCTCTTCCAAATCTCATCTCAACTTTATAAATCAAACATTTCAAAATGTCCAAATTTTTGCAGGTGAGATGATCCCAATGGATATACATATACGTGTATAATACGGCATAAATGTCGCGCTACATAAAGTCCTTCTCCGTGTTGTTGCCGGTTTACAGCATCAGGTCTACATCTTTAGAACACTCAACAATTACCTTCTCATTAGCTTCCCATTTAATCAGGATGCCTCATGATTCGATCAGGTTGCTTCTGGACCACCTTATAAAGAAACCTAGCTTTATAACCTGTGCTGTATTATCATTTATGACATACAATGTAAATATGCCATGCTTTGAAAGAACTAGAAGCATTTTCTATAAAACTTTTGCTTACAATGGGACAATAGACTCTACCAGATGTCTCTCCTTCTGAAAAATTAATTTTGAATTTTCCTACCAGATGGTTTTGTGTCGCAGCGTCATTTTAGAGAAGTTTTAGAACAGTTCCTTTATTTGTATATGTCTTCCTACATGTGTCATTTTGTGTCTGCATCAATAGCTTTTAGCTGACTGGTTTTATGATTTTATCTGTCACATAAGTGATACTATCACCCACGATTTCACATTAAAAGTCAGTTTTGCTCCAACAAGATTCTTCTAAAACTCTTCTCTTTGTAGGTGTTTTAAAGAATGATGTACACATGTGTGGACTTAAACTGACTTTCTTGCAGGCTCAAATCTATTACCCTGCCTACTTCTTCTAGCACCTTCTTTATTTCACGCTTTGACTAGCAGACTGATGAAATGCAACTAGTCCACCCTTTCCACAACAGAGATCGTCCAGCGCACCTCCTTCCACGCCCTGAAGGTCGGAAGTCATGGTTCTGTCTGGTCAGTTAGGGCTTGTCTTTCGCTGGCACCAGCATCCCCAGCGCCAGCTCGCCTCCTGTCCGGGGTCGCCCTGCACTGGGCTGCTCTGTCTCTGCAGGGTTTCTCCCGGGTCCTGTGAATCCTAGGGCACGGGGTGCTCTGCTGCGCTCAGACACTGCTGTCTGGGGCTGCCCTTCAACCCAGCTGGGTTTGGGTCTGAACCTGCCACACTTGAGCCCTCGCCTCTGCTGGATCGCTGGGTTTCCAGACTCACAGCATCAGTGCAGCCTGACTGATTCTCTGCGGCTGGCAGTGCATCACTAGGACAGAACCACCATGTATGGAAAACACCTGGTCTCTGGTCCGGGGCCGGTCAATAAATGTGGGTGATCATATCCGTCACTTAGCTACTTATCTTTATGTAAATGTATGTTGATGATATTCCTAGGAATGTTCCTAGAGATACCAAATACCTTAGTGTTATTAGCTTCTAAAATATACTAATACCTACTGACACAGAGACCAGGCAAAGGGGACGTTTCTATTTACCCTACAGGGTGAGGGCACCCAGGTGGCTCAGTCGGTTGAGCGTCCGACTTCAGCTCAGGTCATGATCTCATGGTTTATGGGTCCAAGTCCTGCATTGGGCTCTGTGCTGACAGCTCAGAGCCTGGAGCCTGCTTCATATTCTGTGTCCCTCTCTCTCTCTGCCCCTCCCCTGCTCACACTCTGTCTCTCTTTCAAAAATAAACATTTAAAAAATTCAAATATCAGGGTCTGCATATAACTGCTTCCTGAGTCTTATAGTATCAAACGCCAATTAAAATATTTTTGTATGTTTTTCATTTATTCAGAAAATGTATTACATTCCTATAGGTATAGGTAAGTGCAAGTTATTTTTTTAAGATGAAATGCATTTACACATAGAATTTAAGGAAGAAGGAAATGAAAATAAATTAATATATAATAAATACATATGAATCAACTTATAATAAATATAATAAATAGGTAAAATCCCATTATAGCTTGTATGTAAAAGGTTGGGTATTTCGTAACTAGAATTTAATTTTGAATTACTTATTAGATTTTTTTAAATTTCAAAGTATGTTTTTGGTTTATTTTGAACATTTTGGGGTTACTGATATTCTCTGGAGAATATCCCGGTGCACACCTGAAGTACACTAACTACAGTAATCATGTCGGACCACCATTAATTAGCTTTTTAGAATTTCAAACTGTAATTAAATTTATGCCTAGGGTATTTTAAGTCTTTCCTTTTCAGGGTCAAATAAAACAAATACTGATATATGCTAGGTGATCTTTCTAAGCTGTGGTAGGAAAAATGGTAACATTTAAACATAGTTACAATGTATATTCTGCAGTTTAGAGAGAGATAAATTAGACTTGTACCAATAAAACAAGATAGAGGCCTAAGTGACTGTATTTTTCTGTATTTAGCAATTTTATCATATCTAAAAAGCCCCAAGTGGCTTGAAATATGGTGCTAGGAATTTAAAAACATGCCGCTTGATGCATATGGTGTTTTAGACTTTTTAATATATCGCCATCTGGGGAGATATCAATTTCAACTTAGGAAAAGTTTATGACACACTTCCTACCTGCTCATCGCAGATCAAATCAGTGTGTTACAGGCCTGAAGTTACCCAGCGAGTTCATGTGGGGCTGGTGTCCATTCCGATGCAAATTCCGCAGCCTGGTGTTCTCAGGTGAATGATCGCTCTGGGCGTGAAAGGTGCACATATGTCCTCTCTTTGCCTCACTTCATCTCAGGTTTGGGGGGAAAGCGAGGCAAACTAGGTGCTTCTCGAACTCTGATGCACTGGGGACGTGAAGGGCAACGTCCAGATGACCATTCTGATTCAGCAGCTGGGAGCTGGGCCAGCTGTGCGTCACTGCCCGGCTCTCCTCACCTGCTTTGTAAAGCAAGAAAGGGGAGGGGTTTGATGCATGCCAGCTGACCATTCGGTGACTGACGTGGAGAACTGGGTTTACTTACATCCGTGCCCTGGGAAGCCTGGCCTGTTACTCTGCCTTGACCTTGCCCTTTCCTTAATGTCACGCACCAGGAGTCCGGCCCTCAGGTCTGTGGGAGGCTGCGGGCGATACAGTGCTGGTGTGACGTCTGTCCTCATCAGCGTGTGCGGGTCCCCCTGCTGCTCGCGTGGACCCCACGCGGGGACAGCGGCCCCGGCCTGCACGGCCTGGCGACCTTGCTGCAGCCCACTTGGATCACGGAATCATTGTGGCCTCGACCCCGTGCTTTTTAAGCGAACCCTGGCGGGTCCGCAGAGCATGCGCATGATCTGAGGCCGTGTCCCAGCCGCTCGCACGCAGCCCCGGTGGAGGCCGGCTGCACGCAGCCCCGTCTTGCACGGGGCCCACAGGCGGGCAGTGGCCGCCCTGCACAGACCTGCTCTTCTGTTTCCTACGAGCATTTGCTTCTGGACTGACTGACGGGCTTCCCCACCTTCCCTCTCCCGGCCGCATTCCGCAGCCTCCCCCTTCCCAACAATTCATCCCCGCAGTGCGGAGAACAAGAACTCAAGTGCACGTCCAAGGCCACATGAAGAATTTGGGCCGGCGCCTCTCGCTAACGCCCGCCCCGCCCGCCCCCTGGGTAACCCCTCAGTCTGTGTGAACTGGGAAGAGCGAAGACCCACCGCCTTGCTGAGAAGGGCTGTCTGCCATCACCGAGTCCGTAGCACCATGTCCAGGGCGTCGTTTATTCTACCAAATACCATAGCTGCATATTCTGTTTATTTGTTCTATGGGGTTTATACGGACAGGAGTCAGCATTAAATACTTAGAGTTAGTTTTCCTTTACTTTAGGCTGAAAGCCAATATTATATGACGCATTAAATAAATGGTTAGTGCCCTAACTGAAGGCGATTCTGTTGAGAAAAGAGCCGGATTACAGCCTTAGGATCTGTGGGTGGTGCTCCCGTTTATCGGAGAACAGGCGGCCCGTGAGGATTCTGTTGTTGTCTTTAAGAGAGAGAGAGAGAGAATATAAAATATTCGCATATTTGTACTCATCTTACGTTTTTCTGGAAGGATAGAATTCCCAGACGCACACCTAAAATGTTTCATAAAGATTGCCAACTCTGCATGAAAAAGACAAAGCAGGTGACCATTGTCCTGGATTGTGCATATAACAAGGAAGGTGATTTAAAGGACCTTTTGAAATGGGTGTGTGTTGGATTGGAGTGTATAGTGGTGAACATGGAAGTCGCAGATTTTATTATTTAAGGAAAAGCTTGATTCGCTGCCTGATGTAACTGGAATGCATTGGTGGGTAAGAATTAGCTACTAAGTATGTAAAGTCACAAAGTCTTGAAGGTCTAACAAGAGAAAGAGTTAAGGTCTTCCGTTCTTTTCTTCCGGAGGAGAGCCATGGGAAACCCTATTTTACAACCCCAGTAATGGCAGGGCCGCTGATGGCGCGCTCTCCTAAGCGTCTGCCTTTGCCTCCCGCAGCCGTGGGTCTCGCTGCTTGCCAGGAACCCGCCCTCCCCAGCAACGGCATCAAAACAGGAGACCGGTACATGGTGAATGACGTCCTCTCCTTCCAGTGCGAACCCGGCTACACCCTGCAGGTACGCTCCTCCGGGGATTTGGGGAAACGAGGGGAAAACGCAGCTGTCCTCGGCCAGCTCTGTGCAGGCGGCCAGCGCCGGGGATTTGTACCCAGGGCGCGAATTTCGTTTCTCACTCTGGTAGTTGAGTCTCAGTAGCCGCAGGAGCCGTGGGAGCTGGTCATCTTAATTAGCATGTGGCAGCAGCTTTAACCGACGCAGCCCTCTTTCAAGGCTGAGCGTCTTATTTTTGTAATTATTTGATTTCAAAATGTGTGTCCTCCCACAACGTATCCAGATAAAACTCTAAGGGGCAGATTCCTGATGGCGTCACTTTCAGTCTGCACCCGGCGGCCCAGTGATGGGGTCGCTCTGGGCCGCGTGTCTGCCCTGCCTTGTCCCTCGGTCCCACGTTCAGTTGGGCGCGTCCCCTTCAGTTCCTCCTCTGTGCCAGGCACTGGGGTCCTCAGACAAGTAGTTGGCATCATGTTCAAGAAACAGTGACCAGTGTTTATCACTTTTTATAATTTTATATAAAAGTTTAGTAAACTTTTATAAGCTAACGTGTAGCAACATTAGTTATTTTTCCTGTTATTTTTTCTAGTCTAAACTGCAAATACGCTTCCTCACAAAATAGTTTCTGCTGCTTAACATAATTATACGGCTCTTGGTGCCAGCGGTATTGATCACCCAAGCCTGTGTGTTACAGAGCCCGGCAGAAGTAGTTAAGCCTGGTTTGGTGTCTCCTCCTCAGGGACGTGGGCCGACAGAGGGCTCGGCACGCTTACCACAGCATCGCCGCCGGTCGCCTTCCAGGGGACACGTTTAGTTCTGGTCTTTGACTGACGTAAACGAGCTCGAGGAAGCATCAGAAAAGAGTCGCCAGGGTCAGCAGTGCACGGTCACCACTGCGTGTCACACGTGTCACACGAGTCCCAGAGTGCACTGGGGGGAGATACTTTGCAGAGCTGGGACGCAAACACCGAGCACCCCCGAGGACCCCGGCGCCTCACCCGTGCTTGTCATGGCCAACCACAGGGCGTGGGAAGTAGGACGAGGAGGTGGGACCCCAGCCAGGGGGTGAGAGAACGGGGGGAACGGGAGTGCTGTGGGGCCACGTGGAGAGTCGGCCCCGGGCGTGGGTTTGGAGAACGCGTCCGCAAGATGCCTAACGCCCCAGCAAGGGAGAAGCATCATTACAATCATTACGAACAAACACGAGCGTGTAAAGCGACCTTGGTAAGAACAGCCACAACCTACGGATGCTGGTGGCACTACCGTCACTGCTTTAACTCGGTGAGAAGGTGGGCAGACCCCTCCTTGCAAAGCAGGACGAGAGTTACTGAGGAAACTTTCAGACACAGTCTACATCAGAGCAAGGTTTTAAACACGCACACTGAGGCTAGTGTAACTGACTCCTGAAGACAAAGTCTTTTTTTTTTTTAATTTCTTTATTTTGACAGCATGAGTGAGGGAGGGGCAGAGAGAGGGAGAGAGAGAATCCCAAGCAGGCTCTGGGCTGTCGGCACAGAGCCCGACATGGAGCTCGAACCCACGAACAATGAGATCGTGACCTGAGCTGAGATCAAGAGTCGGACACACTGCTGGCTGGGCCACCCGGGCGCCCCCTTTAAGACAGATCTTAAACAACTTGAACGTCCCAGGGGTTTCATTTGGAGGCACACACAGGATATTCTGACACGCCACGGTTCTGCCTTTTCTGCTCACCTTGTAGATGAGCACAGACCCCAGGACACCAGCGCTTCCCTGCCTTCTGGGCGCTCGCCTTCCCTCCACCAGTTCGTGGTGTACCTTTGAGAACTCTCTTCTGAGCGACACCTCCGCAGCCCTCCAAGAGGAGCACGGCAGGGACCTTTCTTAGAATGGGCTGTGGCACACGAGGCCTGTGGACTCGTGTCTGCAGAGCACAGGGCGTGGTTTTCCAAAGGCAAACTGAGCTGTGCTGTCTTCATGGCAGACGGGCTGATGCTCTGACCTCAGGGAGTCATCCTCACAGGAGAGAGGGAGGGTCCTGAGTTTAACTGCTAACAGTGGACAAGAAACCCGCCACCACAGTCATATATTTGGAATTACAACGTGTGTAAATTACGTATCATTTATGTAATGATACCGCTCCCTGGATCGTTTGTACACAAAGGCGTGTGAATGTGTGTGCCTAGGGAGATTCCCGGACATGGCGCAAAGGTGCGATCATGTGACACGTTGAGAGAGAACCCGAATGCTTGTGGGATTTGGGATTCCCGTCTTCCCCAGGCTTGTTTCAGAGTTCTTTGAAGGGATGAA
The DNA here is from genome assembly GCA_004023845.1 of Helogale parvula. NCBI lineage: Eukaryota > Metazoa > Chordata > Mammalia > Carnivora > Herpestidae > Helogale > Helogale parvula. Next base: position 57,544 of record PJEM01007831.1, on the reverse strand, counting down.
AAAAGAAAATCCCCATTCCCAACTAGTAAATAAATAGAGTTCTATCTTGTTTTGGATCCACGGGAGACATTTTGGCTGGAATCACCAATCTAAAAGGTTGGGCACCTGCCTGGGTGGCTGAGTCGGTTAAGTGTCCCGCTCTTGATTTCCACTCAGGTCACAGTCTCAGGTTCATGAGTTCAAGCCCCACATAGAGCCTTGGGCTGACAGTGTGTAGTCTGCTTGACATTCTTCCTCCCTCTCTGCCCCTTTTCTGCTCATTTCTTTCTCAAAATAATACATACATAAATACGTAAATACATAAAGTAAAATTCTGTGCCAGAATCAATAACAGAATGTGACCCAGATTGGTAATAAATGAGTCCTTTATTGGTAGCCATCAATAAGTAGCTTCAAAGGCTTTTGCACTTTATGTCTATCCATAATTCAGGAAGAAATTTATTAAAGATAATTCAATGGATCAGAAAATGCATATACACACAGCATGAACTTTAGCAGGAAATGTACTGCACAGAATTTCTTCTTTAAGAGTAAACACAGTCTCCTTTTGCTGTAATGACTTTTTAACATATCAAAAATATGAGGAAATGAGTTTTGTGGCAGATGAATCGAGTATGGAATGTTTCTGAGCTTAGGGAATCGGTTTGTTATCAATAATTTTCACGCAGATGCCTGTTTGATGCATTCCCAACATGGATGGGATTATTTATCATGAATTAAAGATTCGTTTTCAGCTGCCTCTGTACCAATCATCGGAGGCAAATGGAAACGCACAGGATGCGTACACATGGCAGATAAGGCCACCGAGTCACAGGGAGGAAAACAAAATAAAAACGAATAGTCTGCACACAGAGGTGCCTCATTTACCACCTTCTCTTTTATTGAGAGAGAGAATTCAGCACAAACCTTTCAGGATTTAACCTGCTGCTGTTTGGTTTTTTAAACAGAAATAATAGGACTGGTATTCTTGAAGGCTGAAAGTTCAAAATTTCATATATTTAAAGGATAAAGAGATGATGGCTGAGGAGGATTAAGTTTTTTGCAGCCACAGTTATGCGATACTTTGTGAGGCTGTCTGATAGTAAAATGAATACCTTTTCGTCCGGTGAAGGAGGGACTGACCCCGTTCTCTGTGGGACCATAAGGGGGATGTGGGCCGGACGTGAGCTGTGAGCATGACAGGTAACGAGGCAGGTGCCTTTCTCTGCATATTGCTGGCCTTCCGCCTTCAAATCAGTGCCAAGCGTCTCCTAATCATTTACAGCCTCCCAGATCAAAAGCGGTAGCTCGTGATGATTGAAAAGAACATGTGTTTATTTCCCAAGCCGTCTTGTTAAGCATCAGGAACGGACCATGTCACAGACTGTTGAACGGAGCAATGCAAGATTTTGGTCTTCAGTGAAAGGAAACACAGAGATGATGGATTTTCATGTGTTAGTGGAAGACATTTCACGACTTCTGACTTGTCATTCAGTGAGAGAAGGACACCCAGGGACGGGCAGGATGCTCACGTGTGGTCGGTACCCACTCCTCGCAGTGACTCGAGCGCGTTTCCTTGTGTCTCACGCAGGGCCGTTCGCACATCTCCTGTATGCCGGGGACCGTCCGCCGTTGGAACTACCCATCTCCCCTTTGCATCGGTAAGGAGGCGCCTTCCAGCACCGCGTTGCGGGCACCTGTGCTGTCGTGAGGCAGTGGCGGTCTCCTTGAGGCCCTCTTTGGGGCGTCACGCCGTGCAGGATGAAACTCCTTTCACAGCCGTTGTTACTTAATACCACCATCACGCAGTGCCGGGGGAGGGGGATTGAACACGCGTCTTGCTCCACAGCACGGACTAGCCCAGCCCACGGGGATCCGGCATCAGATTGCTCGCTCAGGCACTAAACCCAAATTACACGGGTATCAGAGGCCGGTGGGTTAATTATGAGAGGGAATGAGCACGGCAGGGCCGAACGCCCGGACGGTGTTCTCTGTCAGCCTTTAGGCCTCGGGAAAGTCAGGTTTCCAGAAACAAAAGTCAGAAGCACAAATAAATGATGTGAAGTTGGAGGGATGGTATCTCCTAAGAGAAAGGGAGAGGTCCCCCCGGCCCGCAGATGTTTTCTCTAGGATGGGGCGCAGCTGCCCCTTTAGGAAGTGCACGCCCATCCAGCATCGTAGAGAGGAATGTGTGTGCCCTGGGGCCCAGCTGCCTGCTGTCTGGAGGACCCATGGGAGTCCCTGCGATTCCCCGGGGGCAACGGGTGGCTTCCATTCCCTCCTCTGTGGGAAGACCTTGAGTGTCAGGCCAGGTCCCGTGCTCTGTTCTTCAAGTCTGCGAGGTCTTCCCCCCGCTCGGGCCTCAGGGCCGCTCACCACCCATCAGCCAGAGACCTTTACTCATGGGCTCAGGTGACCACAGAGCCTCGTCCCGGGCCAACCTCACTTGGACAAGGTAAGGTGTTCCCTGACCTGCACCGCCATTGCCTTCTTCACGCCCTGTGCCCCCTTCCCAGGTGGACGCCCTGATCATCACCTTGCTTGGATTATCCAATGTTAGCTCAGCTTCTGTCTCACTCACCAAATCGAGTTCTTTGCCCTTGTGGGCCTATGACCTAAATGCCCTCCAGTCCTGAGTCCCCCTCTAAGGCCTCAGCTTTAGGATCTCACAGGCGTTTAGTGCCTCGTCGGCCCCTCCTGAGTGGTTGCCATCCGTCTCCACAGGAGCCTGACCTACAGCCCCCGGTGTCGGGGATCCTCCTGTGTTTTTAGGGGAGCGAGTGTGTGCACCTGCCTGTGGCCCTGCACCTCCGTACCTTCTCTGAGCACCACACCCCCCACCCCCGGGTAGAACACCCCTCCATGTCCCCGGAATGCCCTGTGGGGCCCTGCTAGTTCGCAGCTCCAGGCCCCGCCCCTCCCCGGCCTGCCCCCTGCCCCTGTGTGCCCGGTACCATGGCCCAAGGCAAGGGAAGCAGCGGTACATCCCATCATCCCATCATTACTCAAACCCTCAATATTTTGTTCATATCAGAGTTCGTTTGCTGTTGCTGCTGTTTGCATTACTTTTGATGTTTCCTAACATTGCACCAACACAGTATTTGCGGATTTGGGCCCCTTCTTGCAGTTTGCCCCTGGGGCCTTGCCTCCCCGGCCCTGTCCAGGCTCCCACCCTCAGGCCGGGGAACGACAGTAGCAGAAAGTCCTTTCTACAGTGTGCGTGACTCCGCTTTTCCTTGTGCGGCCGTGATGTGATTTCTTGTAACGTGAATCATCCTCCCTACAATCCCAGGCGCTTAAAGGCAGAGCCACGTGCCGCTCCCCACTATCCTGCTAGCGCACTGGGCTCTTCGTAACTTTGATTCCTGAATGACCAGCACCTGGCTGACTGTCGGACAGCGTGGATTATTATAGCAGTGACTGTGGTGCCTGGTTCTTAGTCCCCCTCCTGCTTCAACACACGATGGTGTGCGGGGTGCACTCCGACCCCCTGGTCTCTAGAGCTACCTTCAGGCACCTTCATGTTGCATGTGGCCTTTCAGGAGTGAGTGTCAACTTTCCTGAATGAGTGCAGATGATTTTTAAGTTCATTTATTTATTTTGAGAGACAGAGAGAGAGAGAGAGAGAGAAAGGGAGTGGTAGGGGGTAGGGACAGTGCAGAAAGGGGTGGGGGGAGAATCCCAAGCAGATTCCACACTGCTCGACTCGGGCCCAAACCCACAAACCATGAGACCATGATCTGAGCTGAAACCCAGCATCAGACACAACCAGCTGAGCCCCACAGGCACCCCAGAATGCAGATGATTTTAAAGGGCACAACGCTTCCTTAACAGCGTCCTCTGAGCCATTCCCACATTGTTCATGACCCGTTGTCCAAGGACCGTGATTGCTGAGGGTGTTTTTCCGGCGCCCATAGATAAAGCAAGAGAGTTACCCTCTGTTACATGTGTCTTTGCAAGCCTGGTTTTCCCACAGTTCCCACAAATCCTGGGCATTAAACGGTTTTCAGTAATACACAACTTCATCACCGGGAACGGGAAACAGGTGCAGCGGGGCACAGAGGTGGGAGAAGACAGAGCCGAACCTTCACAACGGAGCGGGAGACAGTAGACTGCCGGATTCGTTCCTTGCAGCATGTCTGCTCACAAGTGCAAGTCCCCTGGTGGCCAATACTGTTTCTTCCTGAAAGTGATTTCTCAGTAAGAATAAGTGTCTGTGTTCCAACGTCACCTAAAACACTGAAGCTGTTTGTGTAGAGATTTGGCACTGAGCATGAGCTGGACGGGAGAGGCAGGGTGGTGGGGACTGCCTCCTCCCTCCCTGCCTCTCCCCTGCAGAGCATCCATCTTCTATTTACCTGTGAAAGGAGAACCTTCCCTTCAACCCGGGAACTGAAATATTTGCAACTCTGGAATGAAATCAGCTCACAACAGGTATTAAGTCACATGGCGCATCATGCTGGCCCTCTGAGTTAGGCGAGGGTGTGATTTGTTCAAACACTTAACCTGGATGAGTCCAGTGTGATTGGACTTTCATCTTTAACTTAGTGTTAGCAGGTCCCCTGTACTAACGAAGGTCAAAGATACATCAGCTTCCGTAACACCTGCTCGCTCCTAACTGCTTACGAGCTCTAGAGAAAGGTGTTTCGTTGGAAACCTCACAAACAACCCACAGGAAGTCTCAGAGTCGGATCTGAGAGAGCGAAAGTTGCTTTTTTTTTAGCTATTAGCTTCTGATTAATAAGATTTTAAGACTAGAAATCCATAGAGAGATAATCTTTTATTTATTAGCTCTTGGAAATCTCAAGTACTAGTGAAGACCATTTATATCTAAACAGTTCTCTACAGGGTCGTGGGTGTCAAGCAGCACCCCAACACCACCAGTACCAGCCATTCCGAACGTCACAACAAGCCCCAGACTGGCCACACGGTGGGCCGGGCCCTGCCTCCCAGCAGGCACTGTCTACACCGCGGGGTGCCTCCAGCAGGGTATGGCCTGTGCCCTGGAGTAAAAACTCCCCATACAGTTACCAACATGGCAGAAATCTGCACCAAAGAAAATAAGTGAATCCAGTAAGATGCAAAACCCCGGCTACTTTATACCAGTAAACACCTTGGCCTTTGGAAATACTGTATTTGCCCTCGGTTCCCTAAGCAGGCCACGTAACTCTAAGAAAGGGTCTGGTGTGAGGGAGTTTCCCCTGCAGGGGCAGGAAGTCAGGCCACCACATGGCGGTGGACCAGGAGGCCCTGGGAAGAAGGCTGAGTCGTGAGTGTGACCCTGAATGTACAAAATAAGACAAGTCCATTGGGGGAGCTTTGAACACATCACAAAGGAAAAAAGATCGGCATCATCCTTTGGGAGTTCTGTTTGCATCCCCATCTGATGGCTTTCGTATTTTTAGATAAACTAAATGAGGACTACATTTAATGATAACTACTTGCAGAATTAGGTTGCCACCGTATGTTTGATTTACCCAATGTCTAGGCCTTGTCTCTGTCTCCCTGATCGTTGGCCATGGCAAACAAACTACTGATGGTGACTCTTGATGAGGACTTATGATGTCTGTTGGGAACTGTTGGTGATGCTGTTGGCGGGCACTCCCACCATCAAGCGCTAGGCCAGCTGTTTATGTGAGACTCTCTCAACCCTCAACTGAATTTGTACCTGGAGGGGCCCCTGGGTGACCCAGTCGGTTAAGCGTCCGGCTTCGGCTCAGGTCATGATCTCCCGGTCCGTGAGTCCGAGGCTCGCTCTGGGCTCTGTGGTGACAGCTTGGAGCCTGGTAGGGATTCTCTCTCTCCCTCCCTTCCTGCCGCTCTCCTGCTCACACTCTGTCTCTCTCTCTCTCTCAAAACTAAACATTAAATATTTTTTTAAAAAAGAAGATATACATGGATATTTATATTTTCTAGTTCCTAATCTTTTTCTTTCATAAAAACTATGTTCAAAATCCAAAGGGTTTGTTTAAAAATGTCCCCTGTACTTCACATTTGTCTCGGTGTCCCTGTCATGGATTTGGCATTTCCGTGACCGTGTTCCCTGTGCTTGGACATCCACACGTACTCTCCTTGCTCGCTGAGTGCTCTCGGGCCACTCGGGTCCCCCACGTGCCTTCACCAGAACGGACAGACTCGTGGGTGGCATGCTCCCGCCACCTCGACTTCCACACACTGGGTTCTCCCACGAGGCCGCCTCCTCAACACTCACACTCTGAACAGCAAAGTTCACATTCAGGGTTTTGCTGGAATTATTCCCTCATCCCACAAAACCACAGTACTTAATTTTTTTCAACCTACATCTTTAATCACTCGTACAGTGTTGAAACGCAGGTTGATTCCCTAGCTTGGGTGATTACCATATTCACTAGACTGGGTTTGTTAAGACTTTAGATTTTTCCCCTATCAACTGTATCCTAGACACATAAAATTTTTCTATGTTGGTGATTAAAAAGATGAAACAGTCCTCCGCACGGGTCCTGAGAGCTCTCTGAAAGACGGCCTTCCACAAACAGCTTTGCCTAATGAGAACACCGTTAGAATAGCAATAATGCTTTTTAATGTGACTTCCTGGAAAGAAGTGACAGCATTTGCATTATTGCTTTGAAATATAAGAAATTGCCATCTTAATCAGTCACAAATGGTCAAGGATTAGAATTTCATCAGCTTCAACATATATCATTTGACAAGTGTGTTATAAATCAGTGTTTCTTTGTAGTCACACGTCAGCTAGGGAAGCATAAAACGTGAGTGACAGAGGTCAGGCCAGATGTGGAGCTCACGTTCACAACCCGTGAGAACGATGGATGGAAGGTTTCCTGGGGAGAAAGTGGGTTCACTGAGCTGCACCCCAAAAGGGAAAACAATTCCAAAGGAAATGCGCGCAGGTCAAAACCTCGATGCTGGAGCCAGACGGCGCTGGCCTAACTCCTGTTGCGTTGCTTGGGCAGATTTCTTCGTCTTGGTTTCCTTATATGTAAAGTGGGTAATGATACCAACTTTGTCGGGGTTTATGAGAGTTAAGTTCTGCAGTGCATTTACTCAGCCTGGTGGGTGGCACATAGTGAGTAAAGAGTAACTAATGCCACCACTCGGTGGACGCCTGACTGACACGCATGGAACTGCACAGTACCTGACCTTCACTCCCCTCTCCTGCGCCTCCGTATACCAGAATAGATACGTCTGGAAAAACCGTCTTTGTTCTTAAATAGCTGATGCGCGGGAGGGAGGACCAGACCCGTGAGTAACTAGAGTACACTGCACGGTGCGTGGGCTGTGGTCAAGGGCGAATCCACTTCTTGCTCACAATAGCACCGTCCCACGGAGAGGCGGGGATTCCGTCCCCTGGCCAGAGAGCCACGACCTCGCACTGAGTACCCTTGTCACTTTGCAGCCACCTGCGGAGGGACGCTGAGCAGCATGGGGGGCGTGGTGTTGAGCCCAGGCTTTCCGGGCGCCTACCCCAACAACCTGGACTGCACCTGGAAGATAGAGCTGCCCGTTGGCTACGGTAAGCGAAAGTTTTTTTTTTTTTTTTAATTTCTAAAATTTCAACTTTGTAATTCCTATCTTGGAAAGAATTCAGCTGAATAATAATAAAAAATAATGTGTCCTATTCTGTTGACATAACTATCTTTAATTGAAAGTGGCTTACAGATTTAAATAAAGCTTTGGCAGAGTAACTTCAAGAACAGAAAGTTATTAAAAAATCAATTCAGCCATGCAGTTCTTTTCAAGGCAAATTAAATTAGATGGATGATGATATAGTAGACGCACGAGGTCTGTGTCGCATTCCTAATTCAATTATCCCTCTCCTTATTCATAGTACCACCTTTTAGGATCTATTTCGGGAATTTAATAACGCTTGTTGTTTCTTTGGAACAATTTTTAAGGCTTTTTCAGGTTGCGACACACTTTATTACTGTTTCATAAATTTTTGTAATTATGTATTGCTTTGGTTTCGGTTTATGAAAATGGCTTCTTGTAAGATTTCGTTATGAACTTTCAGGGTATGCGCCTTAAATAATTCATAAATTTAATTGTTATGTGCAGTAAAATCTCATGACGGCTTTTTCCAGAAATGCACGGGTTTGTGAAATTTTGATTCCCCATCATGCCTCCCCGTGTCTGCGCCATGATTTTCTTCACGTTTGAGTTCGTTACTTTGGGTTTCCCCGCCTGCGAGTCTTCTCGGAGCACACACGGACCAGATCGGGTCCACACGGAGTGTCCTCACGTCTGGTCACGGAGGACGTCTCCTAAGTGAAATGGTAGCTGGACGATGGATGAGCGTGTTTTTTATTAGGTCTTCAATGCTTCGGCTTAAGAACCGGGCGCAGGACAGAATGGCAACAGTAACGTGGACTATGGAGGAAGGAGGGGGCCACTTGCTTGGCAGAGGGGAGCCAGGAGGAGTCCCGGGCAGGGGCGCCTGGTGGCCACCGGTCGGGCGTGAGAGCAGGGACATGCTGTGCCAGATCCTGCGTGTCACCCCAGGGAGAGGGGAGTGTGGGAGGGCGTCCCCACTGGGGAGAACTCAGGGGGTTCATGTCCACTGAGGCACTTGGGGGCCAGCACAAGGGGAGGGGACAAGGAAGGGGCGAGACCACAAAAGGTTACAGGGGCTGTTTCTTGCAGGTCTTTTAGGTTCACTTTGGTTTTTAGATCACAAGCCTAAGCTCTGAGCTCAGGGAATGTGCTTAACCACTGTTAGCTCACTTCCTCTCCAAAGGCGGGGCTGTTTTCCTGGCTTAGGGATCGGAGGACACGGGTGTGGTTCATACGGTCTTTGAGTCGGGAGGTGGAGGTTGGATCAAACAGATCCAGCAGGTCCAGCCCCTCCGGGTCACGGGCTTCTTAGGAAAGTGACCACACCCGTTAAAAGGAGAGACTCAGAGAAGTGGGGCCTTGCGGCGCTGAGCCGGTGCGGCATGGTCTCCGAAGTGGGAGCTGTGCCTTCTCATCTCAAGACCGAACGGGCCGCGGAGGGTTCAGGGGAGCACCTACCAGACCAGGTCGGGAGGACTCGAGCCCAGGGCGTGGCAGGTCCCAGCCCAGCAACAGCCAACGGAGAAGCCGGCCAGGCTTTATTATTATTCCAAGTAGTTCCACTTTCCTTCCAAATCTCATTAGAAATACATTATTCATGACTGGATATAAATATTGTATTAACTTATTTTCCCAATTTGACCGTTCTGTGATTGAAAAGGTTACTGTTTGGCATGTTTTCCTTATGCTGCTCATGTGTAAGCCAGTACGAAAGATAATAATTCAGGGGGAAAAAATCAGTCAGGTTGGCTGACTTTATGATCATGATCTATGAACCCAAAGAAAATATTTTTTTTAATATATACTTTATTGTCAAGTTGGTTTCCATACAACACCCAGTGCTCTTCCCCACAAGTGCCCTCCTCCATGCCCACCACCCCCCCTTCCCCCCTCCCCCTTCAGCCCTCAGTTTGTTTTCAGGATTCAAGAGTCTCTCATGACTTGCCTCCCTCCCTCTCCCTGACTTTTTTTCCCCCTCCCCCCCCACATGGTCCTCTGTTAGGTTTCTCCTGTTAGACCTTTGAGTGCAAACATATAGTATCTGTCCTTCTCTGCCTAAGAAAATATTTATTTGAAGAAAGACCAAAATGAGAAAAAAGATTTATGAGACGTTATAATTAAAATAAATTAAGTTTTTAAATATTTGATACGGCATAGTTTTGGGTTTTGAAAGAATCTTGAAGGGAAGGCAAAAAGAAACTCTGTGTCTTAAATCCTAAATACAAACAAAATAGTATCACTATCCCTAGATTTTTAGAACAATGTAATTGTGCTTCAGGGTACAGTTGAATCTTGAATCATCTAGAGGTCAGCGGTGCTGACCCTACATAGTCGAAAATCCAATGTGACCTGATTCCACAAAAACTTAATAATAACGTACTATTGATCAGAAGCCTATTGATAACATGAACACATATGGTATATGTTATATTTTATATTATATACTACATTCCTATTATAAGATGAGCTAGAGAAAAGAAGATATCATTGGGAAAATTTAAGAAAGAGAGAATCCTTAGAGTTCTGTGCTGTAAGAAAAAAAAATCTGCATAGAAATAGACCCACACTGTTCAAGCCCATGTTGTGCACGAATCAACTCTAAATTACAGATTAAGTGTGATGCCCTGGGTTTACCTGTGAGAAATTCTATAATCTCTAAATACCCTTCTAAGAATGAAGTTACAGATTCAGAGAAAAGGCTGTGCGTGGTGGCAGGTCCTTTGGCGGTGAGTGTTGGGGGCTCCTCCGTCCCTGCTAGAAATGCCTTCAGAGGCTACAAAATTACAGAGCATTCTGCTGATGCCGGGAAAACTTCGTAGCCTGGCTTTCAACCCCATGGCAGAGTTTTGAAACTCCTAAGTCAATTAGTTTTATCTGTTTCTGGTCTCCTTTGATCTCTGCCTCTCCTCCTCGCTGTGGCACGGCTCAAAGTGCCGCCTCTCCTCTTGTTCCCAAATGCACGCAGGTGAGCTCACGTTTTCAGCTGCATGTGACGTATTTTCACCCCGGGTTCTGAAGGCAGCACAGACTCCGTTAAGTTCAGATTCCTCACCTTATCCCTTCCCTTTGCCAGTTTATTCCGGATCGATCGTCTTGTCTCAGTCCCGGTCGGTACGTGCGGCACTGCCCTTACCTGGCCCCCCTTCCCTCGTCTTCCCTCAGCTGTGCGTTCCTCCCGGGACGTCCCAGGCCACAGGCAAACCTCACCTCACTACCTTGGAAATCGTGAGATAGCCAGTGTGGGGCGGAGACCAGGAATCTGCAGTTTTGTGTTAAACACTCTGGAAGTTTCTTACTTAAAAAAACAGGTAGGAACATGGCAAAGGTGATGATCATACCCCTTAATGATCATTTCTCCCCTCTTTTTAAAAATGTTTCTCCCTTTTTGAGAGAGAGAGAGACAGACAGACAGGACATGCAGGGAGCGGCGGAGAGAGGCGAGAGAGAATCCCAAGCAGGCTCCACACTGTCAGCACAGAGCCAGACTCGGGACTTAATCCCACGAACCAGAGTCAGAAGCGAACCGACTGCGCCCCCAGGGGCCCTTCATTGCTTCCGCCTTCTGTGTCCTGTGAACGGCACGTCTTAGGATGATCCTGGGACCCCTGGAATCACCACCCAGGACCCAGCTGCTGTTTCCCAGTGGGACAGGGCGGGGGGCTGGGAAGACAGGCTTCTGTGGGGGTCACAGGACCTTCAGCCCTTGCGATGATCGTGGCAGGCAAGTTGGAAGACAGAGTAAGAGGCACTTCCTCCCTGAAGGGATGACGTGACGGCATTTACACCCGCAGGTGCAGGGGCTGCCTGGCTCCTCCACAGGAGCGTGCACGCGGCCATGTTGTTGGCAGCGCTCGTGCCTCTCCCTGCCCGGGGCCCCCGCCCCAGCGGCTGCCTCTGTGCGTGTGCTGGGTCATGGGCTTCCCCCAGCCCTTCTCGGCCTGAGGTTTGGGAAACCGTTTTCTTTTCTTTTTTTCTTTTTTTTTCCATTTTTTTAAATTGATTTTTTTTGAGAGACAGAGACAGCATGAGCAGGGGAGGGTCAGAGAGAGAGGGAGACACAGAATCCGAAGCAGCTCCAGGCTCTGAGCTGTCAGCACAGAGCCCGATGCGGGGCTCAAACCCACGACCCGCAAGATCATGACCTGAGCCAAAGCCGGACGCTCAATCGACTGAGCCGCCCAGGCGCCCCTGGGAAGCCATTTTCAACAGCACAGGCTGCAGGGTCACTGGGAAGTTGGTCAAGAAACGGGCCCTGTGGGAAACATGTGCACGTAAGACCCAAGGATACGGCCAGACTCATTGTGACCATGCACTTGGACCTGGGACACCAAATGCCACGGAAAATGCCCGCCAAGCCCAGTGGCTCTGAAACTTCGCTGTGCACAAGATCATGGTGGGAGTCGAGTTGTGGCCGGGGCGTTCCTGCAGCTCGCCCCGCGGTGTCTGTCCCCGCACTGCTGGCCACGCAGGGAGAAGGACTCGGCAGGGCTTTGATCCAGCCCCTCTGGTGCTTTGGGTGATGGAGTCACAGGTTTTAGGAAACGTTTCTTCAGGTTGGGAGAGTCCACGTGTAAATGAAGATGAGAAATGCACAAATATATTTTTCATAAGATTCTCATAAATGTTATTTTCATAAATTGCTTTACCTAAAAGTGTGGAAATTAAGCGGCTTTGACACAATGGAAGTAGAGATAGAATATTTGTGTATGAAACCGGATGATAAATCAAAACTTTAACATGAATTACAAAAAAGAAAAAAGGGAAATCGCTACTGTGATTCCAGAGTTTTCTTAAAAACAAGTTCCATTTCCAACTTTTAAGGGCAGTGCTCTCATTTCCTTAAAGGCTGCTTCTCTCCGGTATCCGCATGTGCACTCCTGTGGTCTCGATTTTCAGCCTCGGTGCTCGGCTGCTCGGGGTTAGTGTCCCGGGCGCTGGCGAACACATGCGGACCCCGTCCCCCGGGCCCCCGGCAGCCCGGAGTGTACGCCAGGGCAGAACCTGACATCGCTGCGTCTCTTGACGAGTTTCATTCATGGAGGGTGTCCCTGGCCCTTGTGAATATTTCCACACCACTGGATTGCCCCGGATGGGCCGAGAGGTTCATGAGTTAAGCAGCTATGAGCTTAGTCAAATAATTCTTTCGAGTATCTCATTTCTTCCCACAGCCTGTGGTCAATCAATAATTTAATTAAACAGACAAAATGACTAGTTGCTTGGGCAGCATGCGGAAACCACCTTGTCTCATGTTGCTAGTCATTCGTCCCGGTGACATCAGCCTCCTGCATCCAGACTCAGGGAGAGAACACAGCGTCTCTCCGAGGGCCGGAGAGGTGAGGGGGACCGTGCGCGTCGTGGGTGCTCACGTCTGGGGGCTCCCAGTGCAGTCAAGTAGAAAGCTTAGCTCCACCAGTCCCTGGGGCTGTGAATGGACACAAGTCACCAACCATGTTTTTGAACCTCATCCCCTTACCTTTAAATAAATATGATAAAACATCATCTCACGGCTGTTCTGAAATCGCAGATGCCTGATACGAAGCAGGCTTTATTCGGCCGTTAGCTGCTGTTAGTTACACAGCCAAAGGCTCTCATGATTTTTATGCCATTTTCTTTGTCTTTTGCAGATTTTGGTTGATATTTTGTGTTGCTTTCACACAAGCCCAGTCGACACAGAATTTCTCTGTGTTCTTGAAATTTTCTAAAGGCATCGTCAACAAAAATACAGCCATGCTTTTTTTGTTCCTTATCTTTATCTTTTCTGTTTAAAAACCACAGCACCAACTTGGCATGCCACGCTGCCCAAAATGACCATGGCTTTGACCATCTAGGGGCGTGTGTTGGGGGGGCTACAAAGGATACTGAAGATTCACTCTTGCCATGCGTTTATTATGCACAGAAGATGCTAACTAGTGCACTTAATTTTCACAAGGTCTATCAACAAAAAACACAAAGGTTCAACTCAGAAGCCACGGTCACATTACTATTTAAAGTTTTGTCAAATCCAAAGTCAGAAATTCTTTGTGCAGGTGACTTTTACTGACACTTAATTTTCAGTGTGAACGGTAATCGGATGAGCCCAGTGATGATGTGCTCTGTAAACGCCACCACACGGACGTTCAGATTGATTTTCTTGTAATAACACATTTTTTTCAGCGTTTCATGAGATAATAAAGGGATAGCTAGGCTGTGTTTATTTCAATCCCTTCATTTTGGCTTTATGATGTCAAACTGGACACAAGTCACTGAAAATTAGATAGCTAATAATTCCATTTTAAACCAGATTAGAACTGAGCTCTGTTCTGTCCCATTTCCTGATGTGTATTGGGTGGTTTGATGTGTGGCTGGACACTTTATCCTGCTTAAAATGCTATTTTTTTCATGAAATCATAATTGCCGTAATTCTGTCCCATTTCAAGTTTAATTCCAAGTCAGTGAAAGACTATGTCCACTGTTTCCTTCACTTTGGGAGATCAGCCATCTTTCAGTTATTTTTACCCCTTGATCTGCCTGCTGGCTTTTATTTCTTCCTTGACTGAGTCATTCTGTGAATTTCAAAACGTGTCTGCAGATAAACGCATCTGAAGTCCGCATATGAACATCTGAAGCGAGCATATTTTAAGCCGTCTCCCTGCTGTTTGATTTGATACCCAAGTCGTGAGTGCGTTCGGCAAGCGTCTCGTCTTGCCTAGTTCCCCATGCTGTGCCGCACGTTGGGGCATAAAGAGAGAGGTCCGTGGTCCATCCTCTGTTTGGGGTCATCCTCGTGGTGACAAACGTGGTGAGTGTTCACGAGCTGCCGCTGACCACAGCGGTCAGTGGCCCCCAGCTAGTCACATGTGCACTCAGAGAAAGGATCTGTTAGTACAATTTCATTATTGGTATCAAAACCCTCTTTTATCAGATCCGTGGGCCATGACGAAAAAGAAGACTGTGTCTCTGACTGAACAGTGGACGGGTGAGGGACTAAATCCAGTACTGATGATGGTCAGGAGCTCAGCTGCCCCGGTCATGTGGAGACAGAAGCTCAGAATTAGGACTAAGTGAGCCACTGGTCCTTCCCTCCCTCCTCCCTCCCTCCTTCTCTCTCTTTCCATCTCTCTCAATCCCTCTTTTTTTCCTGCTGCCAAATTTCCTTGGACCAACACATTTGCTAACACTTAGAAAAAAAAATACTACTTCGTTGATGGTTCTTCAACAAAGAGAAATATTTGACATTTTAAACTATTTACAGAAATGTTTTAAATTGATGGTGTTGCTCATACTTCTGTATGGATGTGACCTTGGGACGTGACCTTAAGATGGCCACGCCAAGGGCAGACTGGGAGCACCCTCCCCGACGGCTCATGTGCTGCTAGCTAATAGATCCAGCCTATGTCTCATGGATGCAATTACTTGTTCTAAACCGGCTCTAAGGTTGGTTGACAGGTTCAAGATCTTTCCCCTCAGACAAGATTTTCCTCCTGCCTTTGCTTTCTCAGCTCCTTCCTGAAGTTTCCTTCTCTTTTTTTTTTTTTTCCTCCAATAATCTCTACACTCAACATGGGGCTTAAACTCACGACTCTGAGATCTGAGAGTCACGTGCTCTCCTGATTAAGCCACCTGGGCACCCCTGGAGTTTCCCACATTCTATCCTTTCCTTCCTCTGTCTTACAGTCAAGGTGGAACAAATGCAACGCGATCTTGTCCAATAAGAACAGGAGTGTTTCCCGCTTCCTGAGGTGGTTGATTCCTGTACAACTTGTTTGCTAAACCAGGAAAGTGAGCGCTTTGTCCCTGAGACTCAGGTGTCAGTCTGACTCTGCCTGTCCTGGGCTACACAGCACATAACACCTAACATCTCTGAGTCACATTATGATGATACCAAGGAGGACATGCTGGGTGATAGTGAGGAAAGTGTCGGTCGGTAACATGGAGCTCCCCCGTGGGAGATGGCCTCACCCTTGTGGCCAGAGAGGGCCACTACTTACTCTGCTGGGCCTCCTCACAAAGCTGTTTTCTGGGAAGACTTCCTATTTACTAAGTGTCTGTATCTCTCTTTCCTACTTTACTTGAACTTTTCTTGTTCCCTTTTCACTGAATTCTACTTTCGGTAACTGTTTCCCATCAACACCCAAGTAGATGTGTTTGCTTGAAATGTTCTCTGCATTTACACCAGGTAAGGCCACCCGTAGTCTTCAGTTTTCCAAACCAGCAACCACGTGTCACATATAGTAGAGGACAAGCAAAACTAAAGCTCCTCCTATCTGTCAAGAGCAGATGAGTCCTAACACAAGGTGAAGCTGTGCTTCTGAGTTGGGACAATAGTCTGTGATGGCCACTGGAGTTCTCAGAGTTGGCTGTCCACATGGATTTCTGTGAGCACAAGAGCGTTTGGCGTTCCATAGAAACTACTTAAGTGCCTGAAAATATTTCAGACGTAGGAGTCAAATCGATTTTCAAAAATGGCACAGTCATGGCAAATCAGCCTAAATGATTCTGAGTTTGATTTCCTTTATCTGGTACATAGATCAATAGGATCCCAGTGACAGTGGTCACTTGGACAGTCTTTTGGTGCGTGACCGTGCCAGGGTATTAGATTGAAGTGTGTGAAGTGGGGTTTAGATTGGATTTCTTGCAAAAATCAGTAATTGGCTTTGCGCACATAATGCAATATGATTGAAATAATCACTTGCTAAACTAGCCAATCTCTTGGGCGCTGGTCCGACCATCCATTGAAAAGCCACTTTGAAAGGCTCTTGCATTTTTTTTAAGACCC
The DNA here is from genome assembly GCA_004023845.1 of Helogale parvula. NCBI lineage: Eukaryota > Metazoa > Chordata > Mammalia > Carnivora > Herpestidae > Helogale > Helogale parvula. Next base: position 41,262 of record PJEM01007831.1, on the reverse strand, counting down.
ATTTTGGCTTTTTTCTTAAATTAGCTTATGGATGACTCAACATACGATTACAACCTTGCATTTATGGCGTCGTCATTGTAAACAGACCGAATCATTGCCGTCCTAGTGAGTAACAGTCATCGGTCCAAGGATTACGCCTGAATGTGTGTGTGATATAATGCGGGTCACTGTGTTTGACAGAGAAGTGGACTTGGAGACGTGAATTACATGAACGAGGGTCACACAGCCAGTAGATGGCGCAGGTGACGTTGAACCAGGCGTGTTCTAGCCCAACCTTAGCCCCAGCCCCTGGGATGGAGGTGTGTTCCGCCTCCCGGAGGGTCCTGTGCAGGGACACGGGTGCAGCTGTCTTCACTTGGGGACACAGGGCTCTTCTGCATTCTGATAGTCACTCTCTTTACTTCGGCATGTTTTGTCACAGGGGCGCACATTCAGTTTCTGAACTTTTCTACCGAAGCGAATCACGACTACCTTGAGATTCAGAACGGGCCGCACCACAGCAGCCCCCTGATCGGGCAGTTCAGCGGCTCAGAGCCCCCCTCCGCCCTGCTCAGCACCACGCACGAAACGCTCATCCACTTCTACAGCGACCACTCCCAGAACCGGCAAGGGTTCAAACTTGCCTACCAAGGTAAGGGGTGGGCGAGCATCCACATCTACCCCCTTCGGGTAAACTCCACTGAGATGGCAGCGTCCCTGCGTGGGGACGGGCGTGGAGAGCCGGGGCCTGACTGGGGACAGACCTGGGGCTGCACACCCAGCGCTCACGGGGCAGAGGTGTAGACGGGAGCAGGGCCGCCCCACCCATCCGCCCTGCCGAGGCCCATGTCGCCCTCCCCACTCGTCACTGTCCCCGGAGCCACAGCCCACCTCCAGGCCACGCTGGCGGTCCGGCCACAGCGGGGCAGGGGAGCGTCCCTCTCCCTGGCGGTGGTCAGAGGTCAAGAATAATGGCTAAACGTGTTACTCGAGTCGTTTCCAATGATGCCAGGAAGAATCATCCACTGAATGAGCTTTTTCTTTTTTAACTATCCGAATATGAGACTTTAGGACAAGTTTGAATCCAGCCTTATCCAGCCATTTCTGGGATGAGGAAAAGTTCAGAATTTTCGTTTCGTACCGGATCATTTAGCCAGACTCTCCTGGTCAGTGTTGAATCACATGAAGCTGAAAATGTCAAAACAAGGGCTTTTCTTTCTTTTTTTTTTTTTTAACTTAATTAAATTACTTGCTTTTATTTCATCGACTGCCTTTGAAACGTATGGCTTTGGTGTTTTCTTACAGGTGAGAGCGTTTTAGTTTTAGACGTGGGTGCTCAAGGTGTTGCTTCGCGTTCCTCCTTCGAGGCCGAGGCGTCACCAGCCCCTGTATCTAGAGTGAAGCGCAGAACAGCTTCAGACTTAGTGGTGGGACCTTTATCCGACAGGATCACGTCCTGCCCGAGGGGAGGCACCATGCTCTGACCGTAAGATCGTGCTGCTCTGAGGGGCAGAGGGGTCTCCTCTGCAGAGGGGAGCAGCCAGGCCATGGGGACGCTGGGCTTGGGGAAGCGGGGGGAGCAGGAGAGGCGGTGTGGGGACGATGAGTCAGGAAAGCTCTGACCCCCAGAGCAGTTCCCCTGCAGGAGTCCTGTCTCCCGGCTCGGGCCCAGGGCGCCAAGGGGGAAGCTGGTTGGAGAGACCTGTGTGTGGTCAACGCTGTTTTGTTCTGACGCAGCAGCGGGATCAGCTCCCGTCTCTGAGACAGAGATGAGAATCTGGAGGGTTTGTGTCTGGTCCGGCCTCTGGCAAACACAGGTGCTCCCGCATCCCGTCCAAGGTGTAGGGGAGGGGAAGGCACCTCCCGGGAACACGGAAGAGTGTGCCTGTGTGTGCATGTGCGTGTGCAGGTGCACACCTATGTGTGTGTGCGCGTGTGTGTGTGTGTGTGTGTGTGTGTGTGGCCGTGTGTGTGTGCATGTGCGTTGGGTCCCCTTACCTTGGCTGGCGCAAAGCTCTTGCAGGTGTCCAGGAGAGATGTGGCTTTCATGTCAACACGCCCCTCTATAGTGTCCCCTTCACCTGATTCTACGCTGAACTTAAACCTTGAATAGTAAATGCTATAAATTCAGTGCTTCTCTTTCATGTTTTTGTATATCTGGTCTATACCCTTTACCTCATTCTACTGACATATATTAATTTTTTTTACATTTATTTCATTTTGAGAGACAGAGTGATACAGAGCATGAGCAGGGGAGGGGCAGAGAGAAAGGGAGACACAGAATCTGAAGCAGCTCCAGGCTCTGAGCTGTCAGCACAGAGCCTGACACGGGGCTCGGACCATGAGATCATGACCTGAGCTGAAGTCAGACACTCAACCGACTGAGCCACTCAGGCACCCCTAAATTTTTTTAGTGTTTCTTTATTTTTGAGAGAGAGAGAAAGAGACAGAGAGAGAGCAAGGGAGGAGCAGAGAGAGAGGGAGACACAGAATCTGAAGCAGGCTCCAGGCTCTGAGCTGTCAGAGTGGGGCTTGAACTGAGGAACCTTGAAATCATGACCTGAGCTGAAGTTGGACGCTTAACCAACTGAGCCACCCAGGTGTCCCTTATTTATTTTTTTAAGTTTATGTACTTATATTGATCGAGGGAGACAGAGAAAGAGCAAACACACAGAAAGGGGCAGAGAAAGAGGTAGAGAAAGAATCTCAAGCAGGCTCCACACTGTTTATTTTTAGCATGGATACTTAAATGGAGTCAGACGTCAAGTAAATAAAACATGTGCTCAGTTCAGCCGACCAGATGTTTGGCCTAGATGAGGGTCACAAAATCAAATGTTCAAAGGCCTAGGAGCCGACGCAGGACTGGAACCCACGAACTGTGAGATCTGACCTGAGCCAAAATCAAGATTCAGCCACTTAACAGACTGAGCCACACAAGTGCCCCATGATCATCGTTTTAAACTTGGTTGTTACACGGTGACCTCCATTGTTCAATTGGCACGACCTTAATGTGCGAGTCAGTAAGGAAAATAGACATAATTACACATCCCAAGCCATAAGCCCATAAGCTATTGATGAAGTGATTGATCTCACTTGACCCCGATAACTTTTGAAATGTCTTCCCCACTTTGAATATTCTTAATACCGCATTCAAAATTTAACTTTCCTCTCCCTGTTGGCCTGCAAAACTCAAGGACAAACCCCATGAATTGATACAGAAGTTCTGGAACAGGATTTTATCTTACATAACTCTAACCTCCGCAGTTCGAAAAATATTTTTTGTTCTATCTCTCTTGATATTTCCAGATAGGATTATTAAGGCCATGTTCACATAATTCTGAAGCTATCAGTGACTGAAATCCAAAAAGAGCGCTCTAAAATAAACACACAAACACATCCATAAAGTCTAAATAAGAATTATCTAGACAAGAGGTCATAAAGTTGCTGCAGTTGACTAACAAAATACTAATATTTTTATTGCCAATATTTAGAATTAGATTTCATACAGTTTGTGAAATGCCCATAGACCCAGACCGTCCTGGTCCTGTTCTGTCTTGCAGTGCCAGAATCTCTAAACATTTGGTCAGCGTTCACATGTAGGGACGGTCCCCTGAAGTGTCAGAGCGACGGCCCCTTTCGGAGTGGAAAAGCTTCAGAGCTTCCCTCTACCCCCGTGAACTTTGCACATTCACAGTGATGGAGAGACCTTTGAACATTTGATTTTGTGAACCCTCATCTGGGCCAAACATCTGGACGGCTGAGCTGAGCACATGTTTTATTTACTTGACGTCTGACTCCATTTCAGTATCCGTGCTAGAAACAAATAAATAAACAAATTATTCTTAAGCAATATATTTTTTATTGTAGGCAATTAATTTGCTTTACGTGAGAGCCACAAAAATAAATGAAAAGAATGAAAACATGAATTCGAGGTGTCCCAGTTTCTTGAAGGTGATCATATCTGACAGGGATGACACTTAATTAGTGTATCGGTGTTCTGTCATTTTATAAAACGTATAAAGTGTCAAAATGGCACAGTTCTGATGTGCATGTCACATCGAAGTTCCTAGGTCCTACTTGAGACTTAGAAGTTACACTTGTAATTAGTCTCTCATCGGAAGCTGCATAGACCATGCAGAGAATCGTGTCATTCTCATTGGGGTCGTGTTGCACCCCTGTTCTTACTCACGCCTCGTCGTTGACCCACGGCTGTCGAAAGGCCAGAAATGTTACTACTGGATGCTGCTGCCTAGAAGTCCCATGACTTCCACGGAACTTGAAAAATGGAAGGCGAGCAGTCGTGTTGAATGAAATTGAGTTCAGGTGCCCTATTTCTAAGTCAAAAACTGAGAAATGGATGGAAGGCTGAAGATATTCAGCAGTTCACTAGCTACTGGAGAATATGGTGGGTAGTGGAAGGATGGCCGCATGGCCCCATGGGCGGCCCCATTAAACACCTGTAATCTTAACCCTTGAAGCCCTGTCCTGGAGATTGATAGGCGTGAAGAATAGTTATTTTCCTAGATCCCAGCGGATTCCCTTATGAAGAAGGATTCTCTTAGTCTTTTAATATTGGTGTGAGCTTATTGGTGTCTAGATATTCATAATGTTTATGAAACTGGGGCCATTAAGAATTTTAGCAACTCCCTTCTGTTTTTGGATTTTGTAAGTTAAAATTTGGAGAAGTTAAATATTCTTCTCTTTCTCTTGTTCATTCTTACATTATAACATAATAGTGTAATGCCAAAAACCTTAAAGGTAATTACAAATACTTTAGCCATAGGAAGTAAAAATGTCTTCTTTTTTTCAAAGTTGCACTCTTTTTCTTTTTCCTTTTGCTATATGTACTAAGTACCTTTATTTTTGTATTTAAAAAGGATGTTGTATGTTTATTTATTTTTGAGAAAGAGACAAAGACAGAGTGAGAGCAGGGGAGGGCCAGAGAGAGAGGGAGACACAGGATCTGAAGCAGCTCCAGGCTCTGAGCGCTCAGCACAGAGCCCAAGGCCGGGCTCGAACTCATGAGCTGTGAGATCATGACCTGAGCTGAAGTCAGACGTTCAGCCGACTGAGCCACCCAGGCGCGCCCAGCACCATTATTTTTTAAAGGATTGTTTCTTTATTTATTCCATCGTGAAAGTGTTGAATTTGAGTGGATTGAATCTATGAGAAAATAGGCTTTAGTTTGTCGATAGTAGATACTGATTTTCCCCCTTTAGGAAGGAGAAGCAGTCAGACCAAGTTTATATGTAGTGAGCACATGAGAGAGAACTCGTAGCTGGTGGCACAAACTGCTCACCGCTCCTTACAGACACGACCACACTTTTCTGCATGAAATCGACGTGCCTCTAAGACGGTGATACTGAGCCACCGTGCGGTATCAAGAGCAAGGTCGGGGTCTCTGTCCTTTCCACCCACCTGAGGGAGTGAATCAAGTTCTCAACAGGAGGCTCTCTGCAAAGGCTTTCTCGCATAAAAATGCTTAAAACAGTGCACAAGTAGTTGTGCCAATTCCCACCCACACTAGGGCCGCTTGTTCAAGATGGAGAAAGTACCGTGGTGCCGGCTCACGGCCGCACTGTGGAGGCTCGGCCCGGGTCTTCCCAGCCAACTCGCTCACTCCCTGAAGACCATGTGGACTCGCTTCTCTTTCTAGGAGTTTGCCCAAAGCAAAGGTAACAGTGTCGGTCAGCTTCTCCCTCAAAGGACCCGTCCCTCTGCCCCACATCACCCCTGGACAGCGGTGCCTCCTAGGTGACAGCACCTTCGGAGGTCCACCCCCCCCCAAGACTGTCTGTGTGCTCCTGTCCCCAGGCTTCTGATGCAGCAGAGGGAGGGGATTCTCCGTGCAGTCTGTGGTCCCCCGGAGTCCAGCAGTCCTCTGGACTGAAAGTGGACTTTCTTTCAATTTATGGACTTTCTTTCAATTTATTTATTTTTGTTTGTTTGTTTTTTATATTTGTTTTTGAGAGACAGAGAGAGACAGTGTGAGCAGGGGAGGGTCAGAGAGAGAGGGAGGTACAGAATCGGAAGCAGGCTCCAGACGCTGAACGGTCAGACTTTCTTAGGGCACCTGGGGGCTCAGTCAGTTCAGTGGCTGACTCTTCATTTCTGCTCAGATCATAATCTTGCAGTTTGTGAGTTCGATCTTCATATCTGGCTCTGCTCTGACAGAGCGGAGCCTGCTTGGAATTCTGTCTCCCTGTCTCTCTGTCCCTCCCCACCCTCTCCTTCTCTCCCTCAAAATAAATAGCTGGACACTTAAAAAAACAGAATAGGATAGGCTAGGATAGCATAAGAGATTTTCCACAACGTATAGGTCTTCACACCGAGGGTCTGCCAAGCACTTATCCGCAGTTGCTCAAAGCAGAAGACAGTTGTCATCACCATTGGGAGAAGACAGCTTGGTCCGCCACCCCCAACCAAGGCTTTGGGCTGCCCCCAAATCACGGGATTGGCGACAACCTCAGGGGCCATATAGGTTGGCTTCATTGATGGGTTTGGGGACCGAGGAGTTTAGATAACCGGTAAGGAGCATTCAGGCAGATAATGTCACTTTGGAGTGAGAACCGGGATCGTATCCTTGTTGCAAAAGAAGAGAGATGAGCCCTTCTCTTGGTTCGGACAGCCAGTCTGGGAAACGGAGACTTCTGTATCCGGGCCCTTCGGGAATTCTGGGCTGCGTGTGGCTTAGGTGCTCCTGGGACCCCGGCTTCAGTTTTTCACGGAGAGGGAAGCCAGGCACTTGGGGGAGGGCGCAGAGTCGTGTTCAGCGTGGACCTTGATGCAAATCACAGCCCATCTTCCCTGTGACGAGGCTGTGAGGAGGCCTGTGTGAGTGTACGTGTGTCACGTGCTGTTTCGTGTGACAGCTCATTAGGAATCTCTATGAACGGGGCTCCCGGGGCTCAGGTGTCAAACGTCCAGCTCTTGGTTTCTACTCAGCTCATGATCTCATGCTTCCTGAGCTCAAGCGCCGCATCAGGCTCTGCACCGACAACACAGAGCATGTTTGGAATTCTCTCTCTGCCCCCTTTCCACTTGCATACACAGTCTCTCTCTTTCAAATAAATAAATAGACTTTAAAAAAATGTTTAAAAAGGAATCTCGTAAACTGTTCCCATTGCTTGCGCTGGGACCCCAGAGCCCTGCTGAACCACAGATAGAGTCTTTCACAGAGGACAGCGCTCGGTTGAACGCAGTCTTGATTCTGCTCACGTAGGAACCGGCGTCCATTTTTGATGTGTGTATATATATATATATATATATATATATATATATATATATATATATACAAGTTTTTATTAGCCGTTGTATGTGATGCATTAGAGGACTCATTTCTCCAGCAGAGTTTGTTATATGCCAAGCAAAACAAGAATGAGCACAAACTGCTGATTTCATCCCAAAAGTGTGTAATAAAGAAGGAGATTGGTTGATGGTTGGCGCACAGTATGGGATTCCCTGTTCTTTTTGTGAACCTGCTTCTAATCAAGTAAAATTAGGCTCAGATAACAACGCTGCCAGCCCTGTGGGTGTTTGCGAGGCCATTTGGCCCCGGCTTTCTGGAAAAGGCTGTTTCCATGGCTTTCTGCACGAAGTGGCTGTTGGAGGAGGTGGGTCACCGGGCTGCAGACTCGCCACGTTGGCCCAGGGAGGAGGACAGAAAGGGGATGGAGAAGAGGAGTGTGTGTGTGCGCGTGTGCGCATGTGCAAAGTGTACGGGTATGTGAGTGTGTGCGTGTGTGTGCATGAACACGTATGGGTGTGTGAGTGCGTGTGTGTGTGCATGTGTGTGGGGGCATTTGTGTGTGTGTGTGTGTAAGCAAGTATGCATGTGTGTGCGTGTATGTGTGGTGTTTGTGGGTGTGGGTGTGAGTGTGCATATGTGCAAGTGCATATGGATACGTGTGTGTGTGCGTGCGTGTGGTGTTTGTGCAAGAGGATATGTTATGTGTGCATACACGTGCACGTGTGTGCAGACGCATGTAGACGTGTGGGTGTGTGTGTACACATGCGTGATGTTTCTATGCATGTATGTACATGCATACATGTGTGTACATGTGTGCGCATGCGTGGTGTGGTTTTGCATGTGTGCGCGTGTGTGAACATATATGGGTGTGTGTGTGGTGTTTCTGTGTGTGTGTGCGTGCACACGTGTGTGCATGGTGTATGCGCCTCTGTGCTCATGCGTGTGCGGTGCAGAGAGAGACGGATGCGCTGATTGGTTTTCGCTCTCTGGTCTGATGTTCTCGCCCTCGCACTTACCGCGTGGTTTTCTAAGCCTCTGGTGTTCAGACAGGATGTGGTAACATACAGAAGCGGTTGCTAGTGACCGACTTGCCGCTCTGGGGCTTCACGTGTTTTCCTTCCAGACGTGTTTTTTTTCCATTCAGGTATGAATGCTCTTTTAAGTAGATACAGGTGTATTTCCCCTTGAAGTCTGTTATAGGTAGGAGGTTTCAGCAGGAAGATACTTTGCTTGTAAGATGCAGAAAATAAATTCGGGAAACACCTCTGTAGACGACTGTGGTTATGCTGGCTTGCAAATTCCAGAATTGTGAGTTCCAAGCACTTTTTCTTTTGCGAATGATTGCTAGGGCTTTGCGTTTCATTAATAATAATTGTGCTTATGATGCCTATTGATCTGGAATAAATCCTTGAATAGGTGATTTCTCCTTCTATTGTCTCATGAATTTCATATTGGGATGTAGCTTCACCAAAACAGAGCCCCGAAAACTCATTACATAATTGGTAAACTGTTTGATTTTGCGTAAATAAGTTATCTCTCCATACTGAGTTGCCTACATGTCAAAGGGTGATATTGAGTTAAAAATGCCACAGCAAATTTTTTCCTCTTATTGTCAGTGTATTTAGGTGCAACTCCCTATGATAATGATGTCATTACACGTAAAATGGAATAAATGTATGATTAACGCCTCCACGTGTACAAAGTCTCACTGCGTGAAGCACCCGTGTGATGTCCACTCTGATCTCATCGGGCAGACGGCCCTTGCCCTGTGCTGGCACAGCGTGCCCCAGAGCGGGAGCCTGCAGCGCTGGAGATTCGTGGGGGACCCGTGTTTTCTTGGGGACTGTGTCCACCAAGAAATTCATATCATATACTTTTTTCCCCCACGGTAAACGCTGTCAGATTTATTTTTGGTATGAATTGCAAGTTGTTTTAGTTCTGTTACTACTAATAATTGCTTTACTTATGATGATAAGTATCTTCCCGGTATCAGTCCCTGGGGGGGGAAGCAGGGCCATAACTCATCTCGCGATGCCTCGAGGCCTTTGCTCTAGTTGGTGTCTGACGTCTGCTCTTGCCCAAGATCACTCATTAGCTGCTTATCAGACCCCCATCCGGAGACGTACAATTGCAAATGTAAAAATAAGTGAAGCCAAGTAAAATGTGAAATGAAGTGAAATGAAGGGTTTTTTAATCTGCCAACTACAGTGAGGGTTTAACCATACTGTTAACATTTTAAAATTTATCTCACAACATTGGAACTTGCAAAGACACTGTATCCACCCCAGGGTGTTCTTATTATCTGCAAAATATAAACACATGAGATTTGCTGCATAATCTATATTTTATAAAAAACGATTGTACTGATAGTTGCTAGTACAATTTTTTCTATAGGATCTTTTTTTAAAAAATAAAAAATGCAATAGATTTTTTTAGTTTTATTTATAACGGATAATTAATTAATAAATAAAAACATAACAACTACATATTTCCTAGTTATTAACACTTAGAATGGAGTGCTAGTATAATTCTCTTCCAAATTAAAAGGAAATCAAGTCCACATTCACCTGACATTTTTTACGGGCAGTTTTTATTATCACTTATTTCACCTTTAAAAAGTCAATTCATATCATATACTTTTTCCCCCCACGGTAAACGCTGTCAGATTTATTTTTGGTATGAATTGCAAGTTGTTTTAGTTCTGTTACTACTAATAATTGTTTTACTTATGATGATAAGTGGCAACTTGGAAAAGTTATTTTTTAAAACTTACTGAAAACACTAGTCATAAGATATCGTATGTGAACCCAGTCCTATAAATTCCAACCGACTTGACGGCTTACACAGGAGCTTGATTCTGTCTGTTTCAGCCTATGAGTTACAGAACTGCCCGGAGCCGCCTCCTTTTCAGAACGGTTACATGATCAGCTCGGACTACAGTGTGGGGCAGTCCATATCTTTCGAGTGCTACCCTGGGTACATTTTAATCGGCCACCCCGTCCTCACCTGCCAGCACGGGATCAACAGAAACTGGAATTACCCTTTCCCAAGATGTGACGGTAGGTTGATCATTCTTGGCAATAATGTAATTTTTCATGTGTATAATCGTGCGTTGAACAATTAAACAGATGCATTAGAGAATCCGTTAACTTATTCAAGAAATATTGATTCGCAATCTGTCATAGCAAACTCATTCTGCTTAGTATCTCAGGAATATCATACCCAGTAAGTTAAAATGATGAATAAACATGCCTTGCCCTCAATGGAAATTATAAAGAGAACAAAATAATAAACACAAATATTGATAATGCAAAACCAGACACAAGAGTTACTTGAAGAAGGATGGTGTTTGCTTGGGAAGTGATCTTGAAACTCTTTATGATGCTAGTGGGGTTTAGAATTCCAGGGGTTCCACCAAATTATGGGACTAGTGGAAGAAAGAGAACTTTTACGGTTATCATCTATTGCTTTCGTATTTCAGAAAATGGGTTTTATTTTCGCAGTGGGCGTTGGAGCGTATACATACATCCTCAGAGATGCGGCATCCGGGGTGGAGAGAACAGTATAGGCCAAGGCGTCCTGAGGAAACTGTCGCAGGAAAAAACTAGAGTAGTGCAGTTCAGGAGCGCCTGACCACCGGGGTTTCGGGGGAGGAGGGGAATCTGGCAGGCGGTCCGTGGTGATGGGGGGAACTCTGGACTGTCAAGCAGCCCTGGTCCGCGCAGGAATCACATCTTTAGAGCTTCTATCTGGTGACCTGATGTTTTTGATGATTTCACAATTTTTGTGATATCAGTTGAAGTTAATAGATCAAGTACATTGTTTATGAAGAAAGCATGTGAAACAGAAAAAGTTCCTGAAAGCCTAATATTCTAACATTATACATACAGTACCTTTGAGTGAAAAAAATAATGAAATTACTAACTCTGTGGTCCTTTGAAATGCTAAATATTTATATCCCAGGGGTAAAAGGGAAAGGAAAGTGCCTAGGTTTCGCTTTCTACTGAAAAAGTTAAAAATTAAACACACACACACACACACACACACACACACACACACAACCAGGGGACTTTTTAGATTGTATTTTTAGCCTGTATGTTTCCATGCCAAATTATTGTTTAAAAACCCTGTGAGAATAAACTTAAGCTTTATTTTTTAAAATCCTTAGTCTAATGCAAATTTAATAACATATAAAACAGCATTTAAAAATTATTTTATAAAACTGAGTATAGCAGTAACATATTGGGTACTTTTTATTAAAACACGTAGGGGCGTCTGGGGGGCTTAGTTGGAGAAGCGACTGACTCTTCATTCGGCTCAGGTCATGAATTCATGGTTTGTGGGATGGAGCCCACGGCAGGCTCTGTGCTGACAGCCAGGAGCCTGCTTAAGATTGTCTCTCCCTCTTGAGGCACCTGGGTGGCTCAGTTGGTTAAGCATCCGGCTTCGGCTCAGGTCATGATCTTGCAGTTCGTGGGCTCAAGCCCCACATCAGGCTCTGTGCTGACAGCTCAGAGCCTGGAGCCTGTCTTCAGATTCCGTGTCTCCCTCTCTCTCTGCCCCTCCAATGCTCGTGCTGTCTCTCTCTCTTTCTCTCAAAATAATAAACAAAACACTTAAAAAAAAAAAAAAAGATTCTCTCTCTCTCTGCCCTTCTCCCTGCTTGGGCACTGTCACCTGCCTCCCCTTTCAAATAAATATATAAACCTAAAAAAAAAAACCTTAAAAACCTTCTTTTACTCTTCACCAAAGTATATAAAATGCTTTGAATCGACATGATTAAACCCCTTTCTTATTGGAATTGTCCCCTGAATTCTTTGAATTCATCTATACATAAGAGACTTCTTGGCTTGATATTAAAAAGTAGAACTGAATATTTAATTAGGCTTCATCACTTTTTCAAGCTAGGTTTTCAAGCATAGAAATAAACGCTGGCTTAGAATTATTTTGTCAGCATTAAAATAACAAATGTACTGTTTTTGACGGAGCTGAAGGGGGAGGCCCCTGCCCAGCCCCACCGCAGACGTCAGAGTGCCCAGGGTGGCCCACTGACACTCATGTTCTCGGATGTCCAGGGGTGCGCACGACTCCTGACACCACCTGAAGCAGGGCATTTGCCCCCAGACCGCCCTGAGGTTGGAAAGCTCACTAAAAAGACCCACAGAACTCATGTAATACGACAGTCATGATACACTGTGGTTGTGGCTCGTAGCGAGGAAAGGACACAGTAAAATCATGCATCCCCCCTCAGAACTGACGGCCGACAGGTGCCCGAGGGGCTCACGGGCCCACAGTGCCCGAGGTTTGCATCGGGCTGTTAGGCGAGGAGCACTGACGGCCGGCTGCCCAGTGCTTGGTGCCAGCTCCGGACCAACCGGTATTGGCCACCACAGGCCCCACCTCAGTCAGCCCCTCCCTGGGACCCCTGGCTCCCCATGACAAGGAGACACTGTGAGGTGCCGTGGCCCCTGGCGGAACAGAGGGCTGCACCTCTCCACAGGCAAGGGCAAGTGCTTCACTGCACAGCGTTTGTACCAGTGTCTCTCTTCGTATCTATCATGTCACACAGACAGACTAAAACCCAACAAAACAGGAGATTCATATGAAATTATATCATAAATGAAATTCTCTAAGCAGCGTCCGATGTGTGTTTACTCTCTTCTTTGTGTTGGATTCAATTTTAAAAAATAAGCGGAGGATATTTTATAACACAAGTTATTTTAGGTGTGAGAGGTTGTATTTCCAAAAAGATATATAATAAAAAGAGTGTTTGCCAAGCGTGGTGGGCTGTTCAGTGCGAGTCAGCGTCCACCTAGACTGTGGGCAGGCCCCCACCGGACAGCGGCGAACTCTGATGATTATCGGTAAACGCACCTGAACTGCATTTTCTTCATCCGCATGCCTTTTCAGTTCAGATTTATTCCTGGTGTAGAGGACAGGTGCACTGGAAAACAGTCATCTAAGATCCAGGCCATGCACTTCCGACAAATCTTGGAATAGACGTAGATACTCTGAACAACTTCTAGCATCTTCAGTTAAATCTGAGCAATTCAGACGATTACGGCTCAAGAATTCTAAATCTTAAGGCATCAATCCTCACACACATATATGAAACTAGTTCATATGCACACGATGAAAATATTAAAATGTTTATTGCATAAGGATCTATTCTGTAAAAGTAGTATATTCTAAATTTATTTGGGAAAAAAAAAACACCTGGGCTAAAAGTAGGATACCTAATAAAAGAAAAGAGAAAAAAATAAAGGGTCTCAAAGTGATTTGAGGAATTTGAGAAATTATTTTTGCCAGTAACATAATTATACAGAAGTCTATTTAAAAAGTGGATTATAATTGTTAAAATATGGCTTAAAAGACTTGTTTATTAATTTACTAAATGTAATTTGATAATCGAATATGCATCTCTCCTTACAAATACCATTTAAAATTTTCAGATATTTAGTTGACATTATTAATCCTCTCTTACTGAAATACTTTATAGATATAATTTTAAGATCTTTTATAACATTAAGCACGGTTGGGGTGGCTAGGTGGCTCAGCTGGTTAAGCATCCAACTCTTGATTTCAGCTCAGGTCATGATCTCAAGTTTCGAGACCTGCATCGGGCTCTATGCTTACAGCCCAGAACCTGTTTGGGATTCTCTCCCTCTCTCTCTCTCTCTCTCTCTCTCTCTCTCTCTCTTCCTCTCTCCAACCCTACATGCTCGCTTGTTCGCTCTCTCTCTCTCAAAATAAATAAATAAATAAACTTAAAAAATAATTTTTAAAAAGCCTATTTAAAGTTAAGCACTGTCATAATCTTCCTCACCTTAAAATGCAGTAGTATGTTGATGGGGAATTATCTGGACAGAGATAATCACTAGAAAACTTTAATATGTTGCAATTATAGTATTAGTGACTACTTTTAGATTGAAAGATTTTGTAAGCAGCACCCTCTTGGATTGCAGACCCCTAATTGACGTGAGAAATCCAACTAGCCAAAAAATATGTTATTAGAGGCACAGTTCTGAAAATTAAAGTTTACCAAGTTGGTTGATAAATACAGAAAATAATCTCTCCTGATAGTCTAGAATAAAAATGACATCCAAAGAATACAAGTACCTTGTATTCATAAATATTATTTTAAGTATTCCCATTATGAAATAATTCCTAAGATAGACTGCACTGTGTCTCCCCATCTCAAATCCATCATAAGGAAACCAAAGTTAGGAATAAAAAAATAGGTCAGAAACACCTGTGGTGCTCCACACATTTGGAGAGATGAGGCGCTCGGCTCCTGGGCACAGTAATAGTCAAGAGTTTAAAATTCATAAATATTCATGACAAATGTAGGTATTGGTTGTTTGGTTCTGTAAGCTTTTCCTTCAGCCTCTTATTGGGCAGAAATCTCAATATAATCCTGGGGAAAACCATCTGTAAATCATCTGTAATTTTAATTTCTGATTGAAAAAACTTAATAAGCTCTTTCTATCCATCTCAACTCAGAGAAAGTCACTGGGTACATTTTCTAGGGGGAGAGAAAGCATAATGAAGAAATGTCTCAATGCCCCTTGATTTTTCCAAGTCTAGCCTCAGGTTAAATGAAGGCACAGTGTGTCTCCACCTCCCTGCACCTGAGGCCCACCACGCCCACCAGCTCATCTTCCAGTGTCTTCGGGCTTCACGTGAGCTTGAATCGGGGAGATACACTCATCACTTTTTGCATGAGCCCCTTAAAGCCTCGCTTTTTCAAATCACACTGAGATAAACAGAATCTACATGATACTGCAGGCAGTGGGACAGACAGGTGCAGAGCAGGGCCGGGAGGAGGTGAGGACGGAGGTGAGCACAGACTGTGCAGAGCGGGGCTGGGAGGAGGTGAGGACGGGGGTGAGCCCAGACTGTGCAGAGCGGGGCTGGGAGGAGGTGAGGACGGGGGTGAGCCCAGACTGTGCAGAGCGGGGCTGGGAGGAGGTGAGGACGGGGTGAAGGCTACTTAGGCACAAATAGCCCCTGAACAAGTTTCATCACCTCCATCGTACTCAGTATAGCCGGTGGGGGCTCTAGAAGCTGATCCAAGTAGACACCATAATCCGTATTTTCTCTGCAGAAATACACGCAGAGGTAACTGGAGAGGTTTCATTAACTACACTTCACGCAGCAGTCCTTTGTCACCACCTGTGGCTAACACACGTGTGCATGAGGGGTGACATGGCAGCGCTTGCTCCGAGGCTCCTGGGCACCGTGTGCCTTTTTCCTACAACAAGCGACTCTGACCTCCGTGTAAGGCTGGAGAGCCCACGCTGGAACCAGCTCTGACTCTGTCTCCCCGGGGAAAGCTCGTGGTCCCGCAGGTGGAAAGCTGAGCCTCCGAGGCGGCCCCTGCCCTGCCCCCCACTTGGGGTGCCAGTCGCTTGTCCAGGTTGTCACCTGTGCTTCTCACGGATGGGCAGCAAACCAGAAGTCCCCCTGGCTCCCTCCTCCTCTTGGACTGGTTTGCCAGAGCAACACAGAGCTCTGAGAACATCGTCCTTTGTTACAGGGCAGCGGCCAGGTGGAAGAGAGGCAGGGGCAGGGTGTGTTAGAAGGTGACCCATCCTCCCAGCACCCAAGTGTTCACCCCTGGGAACTCTCCAGACCCCATCCTATGGCACTTTGCAAGTCATCTCATTAACAGGAACCCCGCTGGGGTTGAAAGGGTCTTGCTATGAATAACAAAGGGAACCTTTATCTTTTTTACCATCTAATTTTTATCCAAGGGTTTCTGGAGCTCTGTGCCAGAACAGGGAGGGAGACAGAGCCTGTATATTTCTTATTAATGAATCACGACATCACAGTGATCATTCACAAATATATCAATGGACGTGTATTTATTTGCTCCTTGTCTCTGTGAAGAGGAGGGGAGACTGGCGCGCATTTGGCTTCTAGTTGCAAAGGCTCCTGTGCTAATGCACGCTCTCCCCACCAGCTGGGGGCCTCGCTTGTCCTCTGGTGACCAGGCTCCTGGGCACAGGGCAGCCAGCAGGGAGGTCCCTCTGTTTGGCCACTGGTCCTCCTGTGACTGCATGCTCTTCACGGCGGCTTCATGGCAGATCCCTTCAGCTCAGGGTCCACTTTGAACTTCACCTTCAGGGAGAGGATGGAGGGGACAGACCCCAGACATGCCAAGTCAGGTCACATGTCCACTGTCTCTCTGGACATCAAATGAGATGCCACCCAGATGAGCAAGTCTGCATGTGCCTTTGGGGCCACTGCAGTGACAGCAAAGCTTTGTCTGGGCTACCAGGCCAGGGATGTGGTAGAGGAAACGCCAACTCCTTCTTTACAGGGTCCTCTTCTCTCTAGACTACAGGGTAAGATGTGCCCTGAGGAATTTTAGATGCATCGACGGGATGTTATTAGCTCATGTGACAAGCAGTGTTTGTTGTTCCCCTCATCATACTTACAGAAGTTGACTTTATATGTATTTAGCATTTGCTTCGAATCTTTCTTCATCAGCGTTTGGTAAGAATGCTCTGTGGTTCTCTGCTGTGCCCCTCTGTAACCTCACACCTCCTGGTGTGTAATAGACTCTCAATAAATACTTCCTGAATAAGTGAATGGAGGACCTATTACTTGAACATCATACAAAAATTGTGGCGAGGATATATGACTTGCCCAATGTCCTAGAGCTAGTAAGTGACAGAAAGAATTTCAGAAGCCAGCGATGTGTCCTACCAAGAAAATCACCATATTGTTTCTTTTGCCCTTTAAGAGGTGGCCTGACCCTTTTTTGTTTGCCGTTTTGTCATGTTTTGTCACCATTGGGAAGGTTGCTACTCTGTATAATGCGGTTATACAATTACAAGGTTCATCCTGAAAACTCAAAATGCACAAGGGAAGTCTTGGAGATTATAGATTGTAAAGTCAATACCGAATCAATGACCGCAGGTCCACGTGGGGTCTGTCAGCCCCCTGGCTTCCCTATGTTCCTTCCTGAAATATTTTGTGGTGATTGCGTTACTCATTTTCAATCTGTCAGTTATGTGTCGTCTCTCATTTGTTGTGACCTGAGTTAGGCAAGGGGACCAATGAAAGCAGGTGTGTGAGAAGGGACCCAGCCCCTGACTCTGGCTGCCAACAGCCTGACAGTCTGACAGCCGCGTAGTAAGAGAGTAACCATGGCCGTCCAGCCAAACCACCTTTGGGGGTAGTAACACGCGAGTCGAGTTCTGAAGAAAGGGATCAGCTCCCCCTGGCAGCGGGCAGGACGAACGCATGTGAAGGATGCACGCGGGGAGAATATTTGCGTGATGTTTGGAGGTGAGGAGCGTGTGAGGACTTTCTGGGGGCGCCAGATCACACAGGTTTTACGTGTCCGTGATGTTTGGGGGTGAGGAGCGTGCGAGGACTTTCTGGGGGCGCCAGATCACACAGGTTTTACGTGTCCGCGTGCTTCGTTTACAAAACGAGATTTGCCCAGCTCCAAACCCCACTTACCAATGATTATGCTGTAAAACTCCTAAAATGTTCTCCGAGGCTGGGTTCATCCACAACGTGGGCAGGACTCCATCCACGGTAGCCTGAACGTTCTCCGCCTCCCCCGAAATAAGCCTGCAGGTGTGTGATCAAGGCAGCCATGTACTATACTACTCACAGCATGGCGTCCTTCGTGACTTCGAATTGTTTATTGAAGTGTTTTTTTTAAAACATAGTTTAACCTGTTTTCTCCACCTAAATTTTACGCCTTTGGTGACAAGTCTTTGAAAGCCCCAGAAGATTCATGCTAGGACCAGCCACTCATCCTACATCTATTCGATTTGGGTTGATTAAAGCGCCTACTGCTTTATGACTTTGATGTATTAAACTACCATCCGAATGTAATAATGCATTCAGATTATCCTGTTAATGTATAGTCACTTCATTTCTCCGTAGATAAGACAAAATAATTGCCATGGCAACAGGGAACACCAGTTCATTAAGTAAAATAAACACAGACTGATTAGGGATGTTGAGTCTTCAACCACTGAAAGCTGGTGAGATATGAAAATGCTTCCAAAAAAACACCACTTACGTGATTTTATCTCATTTCTTCAGGTGCAGATCTGCCAAGAATTGATAATACTTTTGTTTTAGGCAAATAGACTTGGATGTTTAAATAGGTTTTAGAAATCTCACTTAAAACAACAAAAATTTTCCATTATGTATTTATGCATAATTTCTACATAATCCCTTGGATCACATACCAATGGATTATCAGCTCAGTCACACAGGATAACTGGGTAACTAAGGGCTTTTTTTTTTTTTTTTTAATTATCTGGGAATGACTTTATCCTGAAGGGATTTTGAGTGTTTGGAGAATATATTAAATGGAACTTAGATAACTTAGTTCAGAAGTAAAATTCATCTAAGGTTTTAAGACTTCAGGGGAATCACATTGACAAAGTAGTCACTGAGAAATATTTCACAATTATTATTTCTTAGAAGGGAAATTTCAGCTAAGGGGCCTTAGAGACCTTGAAATATTTAACTGTGTCCTTTCTAAAGGGGCTTAATTCTTTTGTTCTGCTTCCTTTTCAGCTCCTTGTGGGTATAACGTGACCTCTCAGAACGGCACCATCTACTCCCCGGGGTTTCCAGATGAGTACCCCATCCTGAAGGACTGCATCTGGCTCATCACGGTGCCTGCTGGCCACGGGGTCTACATCAACTTCACCTTGCTGCAGACCGAGGCCGTGAACGACTACATAGCCGTTTGGTAAGGAGAGCCTTTTCCTGTCAAGTGATACACGGTTGTGCCGAACATACACGCTGCTGGTACGCCAGACGGACAGGGAAGAGATGAAGATACTCCGCAGATGCGGGAAAGGAAATTTACCAGTGAAATCCGGAGATGCAGAGAATACATGTTATGGGACGTGTTTGAGTGGTAGATTCAGGGTTACTCTGAATATAGACCATCCCAAGCTTATTTCAGTGCACATTTTAAAGTATGCTAAGCATCCGCATGGTGGGGGTGTGACGTTCCTGGAAGTAGTGAGGACCCCATTCCACACCACCCACCTGCCGCCCTTTGTAAACTTTGCAGAATTGCCCTGCTGTGTGATGTGTGGGAAATCCCTCTGAGTCAGTACCTAAGGGGAGGGTTTCGGTTCTGATTCTCTTTCCAAAGGGTCGTGTGGCCTTGGGTAAGTTGTCTGTGTGACCCTCGGCTCCGTTTTCACGTCTATGGGGATGACTGTCCTACCTCTGCTTTTGGAAGTGAGAGATTGTGGGGGACACAGAGATTGCCAAGACCTCTGTGACACTGTGGCGGGAGGAGGAGGGCGTATCCATGGGGTGTGAGGAGGTGAGCTTAGCTCAGGTTAAAAAGCCACGATGTGCTGCCAGAATAAACTTCCATGGAAACTGGAGTAACGGCAGGTAACAGCGCGGAGTGCACGCGCGAATGAGTGTGTGCTTGTTGGGGAAGTTGGCATTAGTGTTAAGGGTTTGTTATTGGAACACCTGTAAGAGAGGGGACAGAGTGAGCCCGGGGTATTGGCGGATCCCAGGTATGGGTCCTCAGGGGTCCAAGTGAGCAGGACAGAGAATACAGGAGCTTTTAAATCATGTGAAGAATTCCAGACTTAGTTCTGTCATGCCCAAGATTTCAATATCACCCCAAAACCAGAAACCGCCGGGGAGACCGAGTCAAGCATGTAAAAGCAAAAGGCATTTATTATTATGCCTTAGGCTCGCTGGGCTTAAGTTCTGGCTCACAGACTTTACCAGTGCAGTGGATCCCCTGTGAGCCCCGAGAAAGGGCTGAGCAGGGTTTTTATGGGGTTTAGGAAAGGGGGCGTTACAGGAAATTGTGACACAGGTACAGTGACCCAATCATAATTGTATAACAGCATTGGCAGTAACTTTAACCATACACATTGTCTAGAGTATTCGTTACTTTTGGCAGGACCCATTCACAGCATTTAGAGTACTTTAAAGTCAACCAATTACAGGGCGAGCCTAGGGTCTTGTTCAGTGACTATCGGGTTAACTTTAACATTAGGTAACAGGGTCCTATCTAAAGATCCCATCTGCAGGCCTCCCCCTTAGGAACGTGGAGAGTGGTAGCTGGCCTTCCCTGATTGGGTGCTGCGAAGAAGGTGGTCTCTCTTGCTCTAGGCAATGCGTAACTGCCTGTTAGTTTCGGGGAACTGAAACCTCCCTCGGCCTTCTAGATCAGAGGGGGAACTTAAAGCCTGTCATGGAGTCTGTTTGGTTTAGCCTTACAGTTCTAAGAGCAAAAAGGACTCAGTAGGGTCTTCGGAAGTCACCTTGACTGCGGAATGCCCAGCCTCATTTTGTGGGAAATGTATTAATTGAGGGCAAGAATGGAGACTGGCCTCTGAGGCGGCAGAAACAACCGTTGCAGGGAGATGATAACGGCTGACCCAGCGGCCGAGCGAATGCAGAGGAACCGAGAACTTGAAATATTCACTTGATCAGGGCAAACATCGTAGCATCAGCCACTTTGCCTGGATTAACCTACAGATTTAGCAGAGGGGAGCGAAAGCTCTTTACAGTTAACAGAACAGAGTACCTGTTCTCAAGAACACTAAGGAAAGAGAGACTGGAAAGTCCATTCAACGTTGTGACCTTAATCATCTTGGTATTTCTAAACACAGTGTCCAGAAGATGGTAGTATTTTGTTCGGTTTGTGAAAAACATAAAAATTCAGCTGAGTAAATTTGAAGATCTAATTGGCTTCATTAAGTGATTCGTGAATTGGGTAACAGGCAGTCTGGCAAGTGGAGAGCAGGTCTGAGGACTTGGGTTTGCGCAAGGGAAGGGTTTTGCAGGAAGAGGGGTGGGGCCAGAGGCTACCAGCCAGAGGGAGGGTTTTCTCAGGCAAGGTCACCTTCTGTTGAGGAGAAGGGCAGGGCGTCTTCTGCAGATTCCCCCATCTTCCTCGGGGTTGGGGCGGATGGAGACAGGCCATGTGAGCTCATTGGCACTGATCCTTTCTGAATGATCGGCTTCAGATTCCACCCCGGGAGTGCGCTGGGTCTTGCTTTGCACTCATGGGACAGGTAAGACCTCTTTGGGCTGTAGTTTCTTCTTAATCAGTTTTTGAAAACCGTTTAGTTCAGTAGCAAGATCTCCATCAATTTCACCCATAATTAAACACATGCCATGGAATTTAGACCCTCAAATTCAGATGCTTGAAAGGCAGCCGATGCATTGTCTCGAGGTCACCAGAATGAGAGTGAGCCTGTCTCTGCGATCGCTCTGGGAAGGTCTCCTGCAGGGGGAGTGGAACTCAGCCCCCAGTTTCCTGGTGTGAGCGTCAGACCAGCTGGCTGATGCCAGGATCAAGTCCAAACGTCAGAAAATGATCCTTAGTTTAAGCTGTAATTAGGCGCTTTCTCCTCATACTGCTGTCTCTTTCGTAGGGACGGGCCAGATCAGAACGCCCCTCAGCTGGGGGTCTTCAGTGGGAACACAGCCCTGGAAACCGCCTACAGCTCCACCAACCAAGTCCTGCTCAAGTTCCACAGCGACTTTTCAAACGGAGGCTTCTTTGTTCTCAATTTTCATGGTCAGTGCATTTTCACCTTGTTGGTGAAGGCAGAGAATCGCATTCGGTTTTGCTGGTCGGGTGGACATAGGCCTCTGGTCCAGCTGAAGTTCCTTGATTGTGCTCTGCAGGAGCCTGAGGGGGCTTTCTGGTGTTCTATGCCTGGGTGTCCTGGGGACCTTTTTTGCTTAATGGTATTTGATGATGTCACATCTGGTTTGTGGGAAGCTTGGATTTATTCCAAGGTAAGTGGATTGCAAATGAAACGGATATGGAGACCCTTGAAAGACATTGAGTGCCGTTCATAGATCTCCTCATCCCTGTCTCCGGAGGGGTCAAGGTAGCTCACATCACGTGGTTAGAGACGAGTCGAAAGCAAATCCAATGATTTTGAAAATAAATCATTTGGAAAACGGCGTATCAGTGCCTCCCTCTCGTTAGGACGGTGCCCGTGGGCGTCCTCAGATGAGAGGCGGAGAGAGGTCATCAGGTGTAAACACGGACCGGCCACCAGGCTGTGGGGGAACCGTTTCTGTTGCAGAATCCCAAATCCATGTAAAGTGATTTTATTTAAACATCATCATTTTTAAAACTGGACACTTCTTTCCCTTCAACGTTATGTCTTCCTGGGCACAAAATAATCCTGTACGCACGTGAAGCTGGGGGGTTTTATAAAGCAGCGGTGTACACAGATGGACACTGCAGTGTCCCTGACAATTAAAGCAACATGAGAGAAATGCTTTTTGTGATATTTTTGTTTATTCAACAAATGTAATTACAGGTGTTTTTTTTTTTTCCCCATAAACCATTTAGCATTTCAGCTCAAGAAATGCCGGCCTCCCCCCACCGTTCCACAGGCAGAAATGCTCTCTGAGGATGAGGATTTTGAAATAGGTAACGTTTCCTTCACTGCAAACCGTCGGCCCAACCCAGCCTTTCCACACCCAGCCCTACCTCAGATGAGTAAGCGAGTATTTGTCAGGAAGATTCTAAAAATTCTACAGCATCGCGAGGGGGGTTATCCATAGAGGCTATTAATCAAATAACTATGGTTTTTCTCCTTCATCTCCGTGATATTCGTTTCCTAACTGTGAATTTGGCCTTTTTCATTTCGAGCACCTCTTTATCTCCTGGCCCCCCGCAGCCATTGTCTAGTTTGTGGTTTTTTTTCGAGTAAAGTTTTCGGAGACGGACTTAACACAGATACCTGTGTTTCTGAGAAGCGCATGTTCATTCGCAAGAAGGACTTCATCATTTGGAGCTAAAATAATGATTAGTGTAACACTGACCTTTCACTGACACTGGAATGTAATGGTGACTGTATTTAATGACCCTATTTAGAAATTCCGCTGAATCATTCTATATTAATGCCCCATTTCATTACGTAATCATCAGGTCACATTCAGACACCAGCCGTGGCATATGTTTGTGGTATAATTACTGTGACCCAGGATTTCTCTGTCTCAGTAACAAATACAACACCCTGTTCTCACACCATGTTTCAGACCCAATTTCTGGCTACTCCTAAGGGCTCAGTTAATGGGAACATTGCGCTAATTAGGGCAGGGTTATGGTTGAGACCTCTGTGGATACATTAAGTCATCCTATTCTACATCCTTAAAGCCCAAGAAACTAGCCCCCTGCTTTTTTTAAAATAGTAATCATGGGGGCAAGGGAATGAACATAGACACATCAGTCTAGGAAAAAAAAAAAAAAACACCTGCCACATGATGTGGAGTCGTATCCGTTAAGATAGCATTTTTATGCATCAGGAAGTAGAAACGGTACCGTTGTGTTCAGCAGACTACAGATGAACACAGGTGTTGGGTCAGAAGGTATTTGTTCGTGGACGTAAGCTGTTACATGGTCACCTACGCCTTCCCTGCCTCCCCGCCCCCGTGTGCCGCGGAGCCCCGAGTCTCAGGTATGCTGTGCTGACCCTTGCAGGGGATTTTGTGAAGTACCAGTGCCACCCGGGGTACACGCTGTCAGGGACCGACACGCTGGCCTGCAGACTCAGTTCCCAGCTGCAGTTCGAAGGCTCGCCCCCAACATGTGAAGGTACGCACCACGGGAACCTGCCGATGCACTAGCGCGGCGCACAGATGCTGTTGATGGGACAGGTCTACGTGCTGTTGTTTTGTGCATGGCTCTAAATTTCATCTCGTGTTATGATCTCATTGCAACTAAAATGACCTGCTCACAGAAATATCTAATGACGTTTCTCTTTCAGTTATCTCTAAAATACACATCTAAGCCACATCGAACACAAAGTCTTACTTTTTTTCCCAAGTTTATCAGAAAATTTTGAAACATTTGGCAATGTTGAAATAATTTAAAAACAAGCATCTGAATACCTACCACCGAGGGTCCACCATTAACATCTACTGTGTGTCCTTTGTCACGTATCTGGGTTGTTTTTATCCATCCATTAATGTATCTGTTACTTCTGATGCATTTCAAGGCAGATTACAGGCATCACTCGCTTCCCTCTACATACGTTAGCACGCATGGTTATCTAGTATTTGCTGTTTCTTCTGTAAAATTTATAAACATTGAAATGTGCATATGTTGCAATAAAATGCGCCCATTTCATGTATTCATATGTCTTTAAAATACAAAGACCACAGGCAATGTCAGACGATATAATTAGATCACTTTTCAAAATACTTCAGGGGCTCCTGGGTGGCTCAGTCGGTTATGTGTCCAATTCTTGACCTGGAATCAGGTTATGATCTCATGGGTTCTGGGATTGAGCCCACGTCAGGCTCTGTGCTCACAGTGCAGAGTCTGCTTGGGATTCCCCCCCTTCCGCTCTCAAAATACCTAAAAAACAAGCTTCAAAATATTTGGAAGGCCCCACTCTCAAGTAGCACTGGGAGAAAAAAACACTGGAAAAATATAAAGAAGTTAAAATGGCTCAATATGGGTCAGAAGTGTCATTGTTGGGCCAATCAGAAAGTTTTCCAAATTAGAATAGTTTTTATTTTGTGACTTTAGAATCACAATAAACATTCAATTCCTTTAAAGAATGGGACCTTCCCCCTTTCCTGTAATTTGAGAACTTTCACTGGGGATAATGAAGCACCCACAAGGGCTCAGAATTTGAGAAGGGAAGAGCCAGGACCTCCATCCAGACTCCCCGCAGTGACCCTGGGAGCCCCTGGGGCACGGTGTATAAGGATGTGGTAAAGATGTGGAGGATCTTACACTAATTACTCCCGGTGTTCCGTGATGTTAGTCCTTTGCTCGCTAGGAAGCAACTTCCCTGGTGCTGCGCTAGCGTTGATCTTACAAGTGCTCACGCCCGTGACTTGATTCTTGTAGAACGTGGTGCGAACTTTGTGCGTTCTCAGTGTGAGAAGGCAGAATCCTGGTCACCGGGGAGGGGACAAAAACTTCCGACTTATCTGAAGAAAATCTCGAGTGAAGTAGCTTTAAATAACCATGATGACTCCGATCATTTAAAAATAAAATTACTTCCAGGCTGTATCTCTGGGAGACCCAGAGGGTGTGGGCAGGAGAAACCCTTCCTTGGGCTCTCCGCTCTGAACACCCAGGGGACCCACGCGCTGTGGGAGCTGCTTCCCAGCTGCCTCACTTGAAGTCGGGGGCCACATGGGGTGCTGAGTCGGGAGACTGTCATCATTCTCTTGGAAAAAAATCAGCGTGTCAGTACATGACATCTCAGCAGAAACCCTTTACGGTGGATTTCCCCCCGTTTTATATAAAAACAAACGGAGGCAAATCTTCACATTTTTAAGGCACATTTTAATTCCAACAAACAGAGCCATCAGTTTCTCGACAGAGCTGACTTTAAAGCAAGGATGGTCTTAGTTGATTAGTGAAGAAACGCATAAATATTTATTTAATACGCACTTCAAAAATAAGGGAAATTATTATGTTGGCTACCTCCAAGATTAACCTAGTTTTTATTTAAATGAAATTAATTCATCACAGTCCAGGCCCAGAGTAAATCAGGACGACACGAACATCATTCTCTAAATCACTTGGCTCTCACACATGTCTGCAGGGAGAATTCTGCGAACAAGACAGGGTCTCCCAGCAGGGGCCACAGGGTCCCATGCCCTCCTGAACTCCAGCGATTATTACAGAGACCAGTGTGTTCTCTTCTGTTACAGTTCAGGAGGAAATCTGTTTAAAACAGAGTTACCTTAGCTGCTGTTCCCCAAATCCTCATTACTAAAAAAAGGCGGGGGAAATAGAGACTCAGATGTTTTTTATCAAATATCTGGTCACTGAAGCAACCTCCTTTCACTGAAGCAGTCTTCCTTCCAGCACTTTCTATCATTTGGTTGGGCTCAAGGGGAGGGGGTGCGCAAGCCCCCAGTTAACTACTGATGGAAATTGTGTTAGTTACGAGTCCTTCACGCATGATCATCGTTCTTTCAGAAGTTCCACTTACAAAATTGTTACCACCTTTCGGGTGATTGATTCTTCCTCGGGAATAGTGTGAGCAAATTGTTTCTTGGAAGTCAGCATCCTGCGCAGATGATTTATACCCGGCTGGATGCTCACCCTAATCTGGAAAACACTAAATGAGGATCCGGGATCTTTTCCAAGACCACCGAACAAGTGTCCCGTCCTGCCTGGGCCCCGGCTGGGCGTCCTGCTGTTGAGCTCCATTCTGACACTCCCCACTTGGAGACAGGGTCCGACCCCACGGGTTAAGGGCTCAGTCCCACCAGGCTATCCCCACTCCCGGGGCCGGTCACAAGTTCAGGTTATCCCCTGAGCTGAGGGACCTGCTGTAGGTCAGAAGGACTCACGGTCTCTGCTTGGGCTTTGCCCTATGCTAGAATAGCTCATGTAACTGACGGAAACATTTACTTACATTTATGTATGTACTTAAATGTGTATGTGTGTACATATATATAGTTATATAACTAGAGTTATGTCTATTTTTGAAAGATCTAGAGAGAGATACAGAATGTGAGCAGGGGAGGGGCGATGAGAGAAGGACACACAGAATCCGAAGCAGGCTCCAGGCTCTGAGCTGTCAGCACAGAGCCCAACACAGGGCTCCATCTCATGAACTGTGAGATCACGATCTGAGCCGAAACCGGACACTTAATCTACTGAGCCCCCCAGGTGCCCCCATCAGTTATAAGTACCCTTTATTATATCCCTTGTCTCCTAAAGGATATAATAAAGGGTTCAGATGGATGGTCACAGGAAGGGGTACAGGGTGGAGGATGAAGGACCCATGAGCACCGGGTTTTGGAATTGGGGTACAGGAGGTTTTATAGAGCCAATCTCCCCGCCTCTGCACCCCAAACCCACGGCTCCACAGAAGCCTGTTAAAGGGGCAGGAGTTTCAGCCCACTCATCGGTGGATCTTTCTGCTGACCAGCCCCAGGCCAGGGCTGCCAAGGGACCCCCCCCCCCCAGTCACCTCATTGGCCTAAATCCAGAGGGGCTTCTGCTGATACTCAAATGTGCAGGAAGTCCCACGGGCTTTGAGGGTCTACGCCAGGAACCTGGGACAAAGACCAGATGTAGTTTATAGCAGAGTCAGGTTAAGGAAAGAGAAACACTTCAGAAAGTGAAGAGGATAGCCAAGGTCTGGGAACAAGGCAGGATGTGGGCGTCCAGGAAGGAGAGGAGAGAACACTTTGCTCTTGGGATGGGTGGAAGGAGTGGCATGCAGCGGGCTGGAAACCCCAAACGGAGCCAGATCTTAAAAGATGCTCACCATCCGGTGGCCGCAGCCTGTGGACAGTGCAAACCCATCAGTGGTTTTTAAAATATTCAATTAAAGAAAATCAGAAGCCTGTACTTCCAGTGAACACTAGACGAGCAGTGTCCTCGAGAAAGTGCCTGTTTCTGGGGAGCGTGACCAGAGCCTGCACGGCAAGGGCTCGGGGCCACAGCTTCCCCACCTGTGGAGTCCCCTGTCTACACTTCTCTGAGACCTCTGGGTGCTTTTAAGAATTAGTTGTAATTATTTATAAATCCTAATGCTTGACTGTGTTCCTTTCGCTGAGGGCCCACAAGATGCATTCAATAACATGCTTTGGCTTGAAGCCTCACATTTTCTTTTTCTTCACAAATAAGCTGAAGGAGTCGCTTCTTGCAGAGGTGGGCTGACTCAGAGCTCCGGGACGGTCTGGGGAGCGCGGTGCTTCAGAAGCGTCTTTGATGGGAACCTCAAACATGCTTCTGGTGGTGGGAGGGGCCCTGGTGAAGACGTGCGGTGTGTTTAATGCATGAATGCTGATGGAGAAATGGAGAGGGCTCTGGGAAAGTCTGCGTCTCTGGACTCCCCGCTGTGGGTGCCTGTGGCTCCCAGCAGCAATGCAGAGCCTAGGACAGGAAGGAAGAGGCGCATATGAAAGAGCCAGAGAAACAAATGAATCAAAAACACCTTAACTCCCAGGGAGATACATTCAAGTGCATTTTGAAACAATATGTATGTTTGGGGGGAAAAATCCTGAGTGTTGTAGGACAAAGGAAACAAATAATTCCGCCTCTATTTTCATTGTGTCTTCTCTGAGAAACAGAAGCAGCATTTTGAATGTGGAGGGAATAAAAATAGCTAAGCTTAAGATTCTGTTTCTGATGTATCACCTTCCGCAGCTTTCAAGCCCTGAAGGCTGTGCCTGCTCACCGGGTGGATGTCCGCACTTGGCAAGGATGGCCTGTTCTAGATGGAGTGCGGTCCAGGGTCGCCTGGTGACTAGTGGCAGGGACATAATGGGAGGGTGGGGAGTTGGGGCTAAACCTTCCTCACGGCTCATACCACAGAACGGAAGGTACTGGGCTGCAGGCAGGTGGTCAGACTCCTACCCATGGACTGCTTCAGACAGAAAGAGAAGGTCTGCTTACCTTCATCAGATTCCAACCTGCCCTCCCGCTCTGGCCCCCACTACAAAGTCAAGGCTGCTCTGTGGGGATTCTAAAGCTCCAAGCCCTGCACATGCACCCAGATATAAAGTCTACTTGCTTTTTTATTGTGTTTTTTAAAAAAATGCCAATGTGTTCATTTCTCAAAGGGCATAATATATTTTGCAGGGTGATCTCACCACTGTCACAGAAGAAATTTCTTTTGAAATTAAATTGCTTTAGGCTGAATGTTTTGGTTTAAATTATTTTTTATATAACTTACCATTAATTAACATTGCACATATGCTTAAAAATCTACCTAAAATACTTATTTATTAAAAGTGTTCTTGGGTCATGTGGGTGGCTCAGTTGGTTAAGGGTCTGACTCCTGATTTTGGCTCAGGTCCTGATCTCATGGTTCTTGAGTTCTAGCCCCATGTCAGGTCCTGGGCTGACAGCATGGAGCCTGCTTGGGATTCCGTGTGTCTCTCTCTCTCTGCTTCTCTCTCTCTCTCTCTCTCTCTCTCTCTCTCTCTCTCTCTCTCTCTCAAAGATAAATAAATAAACTTAGAAAAAGGGGTTCTATGAAATGTTTCATCTTTGGTGATCTTATCCCTTCACATTTTCTAAATGTTAAGGTACATCAGAATAAGAACACTAAGATAAATGAAAGATTAAAGAAAGGAAAAATTGCCTTTTATTAGACAGTTACCTGAATCAAAACATACTACATGTAATTTGTCCATCTGTTTGTGAAATGTCATTATTTTGAAATGTATGAGTTAATAATATAAATTGAGTTAGTTAAAAGAAGATCATTCAAAACAGTAATTAAAAAAATAAGACATATTTCCTCTAACAAAAGTTCTTTTCCATGAAGGAAAAGCTGATCATGTAACTTTTTAAATTTTTATAAAGAGTTTTGCGATTATCTCTGTTCACTTTTGAACCATTATCAATAGCAAATTATTTTTTTCTTCATAATCATATAAATAAACCATTTCTGGAAGACAATGAAATAAATTACTAATTATGATATTGGTGATTTTTCTTTCATGTGTCCATAGCTGTGCAGATCTGTTTTATTCTGATGACTCTGAACGTAGTTGAATAAAGAAACCAGGAGAGCAGGAGGAAGAAAGTATGTCAGTGTGACCACACTATTTAATGATTCATTTACGAAGAGATACTCGTAAATGACTCATTATGATAAATTCATCCTTTAGAAGCCATCACTCTTACTGCACATTCTAACAACCCAGAGGCCTTGGACGGCTTCCAGCCGAGGACCCCTCTCTTATCAGAGTCCCCAGAAAGCAAATCACATGTTTAAAATTTGCTATTGTTTTTTTAATCTTTGTTAATGTTTATGTATTTTTGAGAGAGATTGTGGGTAGGGGAGGGGCAGAGAGAGGGGGAGACACAGAATCTGAAGCAGCTCCAGGCTCCGATCTGTCAGTACAGAGCCCGATGCGGGACTCGAACACAGGAACTGGAGATCATGACCTGAGCCGCAGTCGGACGCATAATGACTGAGCCACGCATGCGCATCTAAAATTTACTATTCTGAATGAAATTAAAAGTATAATCCAAGGAAGAAATACATATCATTTTCTATTACTGAATATAATTGTGCAATGTTTTTGTCATATCGCATTGAAAAGGTGAGATCTTGCTTTTCAGCTGAGTTGGGAAAACATGGGGTCCGAGGCTCAAATCCAACAAGGCACCTGCCCCAGATGAAGGTGTGTGGGTGGTGCAGCCATGGAAAGTTAGTGCGGAGTGGAGGGCACGTGGTGGAGGCAGCCAAATCCGTGGGGGTGCTTCCTCCTCCCTCACAGATTACCTGGAAGGGGGACGTGGATTCATCACCTCACCCAGGCAAAGAAAACGCTCAGGTTCCCGGTTTCTTTTCTCCTGACCGCTTTAGCAAAGGTGGCCGTCCTAGAGTTGTGTCAGAGACTTAGTCTCCTTGATCCACGTTTCCCGGATCCACCTAGGCCCCCTGTGTATCAGCATATATATTCTATACGCGTGTGTGCGTAACTCCCATTGAAATTATAGGCTGGTGTGGTTATTATAAACAGTAACTTCTCATCCTTCAGTGCTCTTCTCCTGCTTGTTTGTGTCCGGTATTAAATCTGGTCACAGCTCAGTAGGATTGCACCACAGCCCCTCCCCCACCGCCACCATTGGTTTGTAAATCCTGGGGGAGAGACGCCTATTGAAGTCTGCTTCCTTTTGTTAAACTTTTACCGGTATTTTTCTCCTCAGCACAATGCCCAGCAAATGAAGTCCGGACAGAATCTTCCGGGGTCATCCTCAGCCCAGGTTACCCTGGCAACTACTTTAACTCCCAGACGTGCTCCTGGAGCATTAAAGTAGACCCGAACTACAACATCACCATCTTTGTGGACACGTTTCAGAGTGAAAAGCAGTTTGACGCACTGGAAGTGTTTGATGGTAAGTTTCTTTTTTTCTTTTCTTTTTTCTTTTTTTTTTCACCAGTAACCTCTCATAGTGTAGTAAGAACGACCATTATACTATTTTTGTTACACAAGGACTTCAGTGTGTCTTTGGGTTAAATTATTTCTCCCCCAAACAAAAAATGAATTCTTCTTGCACTTGTATGTATGGTCTTAGAGATCAATAGTCTGTGGACTATGGACATATTTCTGTTAATGTTTCAACTTTTAAGCAATTAATATGTTAGTGATGCACTCTGAAAATGTCCTGAATTTACTTAGATCATTATTTAATTTTTCAGTGAGGGGATTTCCAGTCGATGACCCCAAACAGTTCTTCTGTTTTCTCTAAGTATTCTCTTGATTCAGAAGATATTTTAGGAAATTTAAAAGAGCTAAAACAACTTTAATCCATTTAAATGATTATTTTACTAAAACCATATAAAAATAACAGCTCACAGAGATTTCTAGATGTGCCATCTTAAAAAAAATAGTACAATACAATTAACAAATGTTAACGGTGTTTTCAACTCTAGTCTTAAACATTTTTACACAATTCTAATGGACTTATTAACAGAACAAGGCCGTGCTTCGAAGTAGTATGTGGTTGAATTGTCAATTTGAAGTAGAGACGTTAATATTCTTCTTTGCACAGAAGTATTATCGTAGCCCATAAAATTAGACTGAGGTACAATTATGGCTGCCCGTAATAACAGGGCTGTCACATGCTTTGATGGACTTGTCATTGTGTTCAGTAAAATAACAATCAACTCAGTAAGAAGATAATTACTGTAATTGAGTCCGTGTGTCCCGTTTACTAACTCGGTGAATCCTAACACTCAAGTCATCCATGTGGACACCACAAGTATCAACTTAATGTATTTCCTAACGTGATGCGCTCCTACACTGGAAAATAAACTCATACGTATGTGCGTAGAAACAGAGGACCAAGCGCTATTTTCACTTTTAGAGTTTTCTTTTTCTTTCTTTCTTTCATTCTTTTTTTCCCCCCAAGTGTATGTCGAAACAGACCTGGATGGCTGGAGGCTTTTTCTGTAGTCTTTAGGATGGGAAGAAGTAATTTATTAGCCAGATACAAAATTTATGTCAATAAGGGACCAGGTAAACTGGATTCTCAGGTCAGTAGATGAGAGACAAAAATAGAGTAAGTGAGCACCCCACTTCAGGGGCTGTGTGTGTGTGTACATATTCTGATACATGCTGGATGTAACTAAATATATTGACATAATTACCTTAAATGTGGTCGCGTCCCTGGTTTCATCATTGATGACTTGAACCTAGTCGACAGTACGTCTCCCGCTTCTAACCACAGCAGCAAAGTCCTTACCACTAGTATCTGTGCCTAGGTGTTTACAGTTTGATCTCCCAAACATATGGACATCACACCCATTGCCACAAAGCAGATAAGAGAGATAATATCAAAGCAGGTGCTAACAAAATTATCAGAGAATCATGGTTGGGTTTGTTCTAGTCTCAAAAAATTGCTATAAGATGACCGGGCACTGTTTTATATGAAGTTTCTATTAAGTGTTGACATATTGGTTGCATTAAATTTCCTACTCATTGCATCTCTCTCTCTCTCTCTCTCTCTCTCTCTCTCTCTCTCTCTCTCTCTCCCCTGTAAGATAATGGCTCTTTTACAACACATGAGTTGTGAAAAATGTGTTGAATATATGGATTTTAAGCTTCATTATCCCAGGAGCATATTACTCTCTGTGGCTCCAACAATGGATATTCCTTGATTAAAAAAATAAATAAAAAGGTTTCGTCATTGTAGAACTCAGTTGAGAGAGGTGTCAACATAAAGATCGGGGTGTCCCTTGTAAGACACTTCATAGTTGAGTGTTGGTGACAGAGCCTGCTGTTGTCCCTCTGGCTCTGTGTTCTTCTGCATGTGCTCATGTGGCGTTTTAAAGAAGACTCCTTGAGAAAGCTCGTTATGTGTTAGGCAAAAACAGATAGAAAATGATGAAGAATTCGATGCTGGATTAAGAATACCTGAAACTTGACTCGAGTTCTGTCAAAGTGACGTTTTAACATTTCATAAACGTCCCAGTGTTATTTTACTTTAGAATATATATTCTCTCTGTAGACAGCGACTAGGAAGCCAGCACCCAATCCCATTACTGTCTTCTTTCATGTTTGCCCTGATCATCTCTAACGTACTAGGTTTTTCTATTTGATGACTAGGGCTGTCATCACAAAGTGCCACAGATGGCGCTTAACACAGAACTGTGTCTCTTCTGGTCCTGGAGGGAGAGTCTGGGATCCAAGTGTGGGCAGCACTGGGTTCCCCTGTGCCTCTCTTCTTGGCACATAGATGCCATCTCTCCCTGGGTCCTCACCTGGTCGTCCCTCAGTGTGTGTCTGTGTCCCCATGTTCTCTTTGCACATGGACTCCAGGAGGATTGGATTAGGGCTCATTCCTGAACTTTAATTCCCTCTTTAAAGACCTTGTCTCCAAAGACAGTCACCTTCTGAGGTATTGGCAGCTGTGATTTCAACATATACATTTGGGGTAACACAATTCAGTTCATAACAGTTTTTTTCTTTTTAATTTTAACTTCTCTGATTGGGTGATGGGTCACACAATAAGTGAAGTTGTGGTTTTTCAGCCCCTTTGCATGAAGAAAAATGCTACATGAATCTCAAAGTGAGTCATGTGACCTGATCAGGTGGGCACCACATCTAGCAGTGAGGACTGCATTCTCCCACCCATAGTGAGCTTCCTGGGAGTGAGCCGCAATGTAGAAAAGTCACGGAGATGTCAGACCATGAAGGGGCCTTGAGCTCACCAGAACTCACCCTGGCAGTGGGCCTGCAGCCTCTGTATCCCACA
Source organism: Helogale parvula (assembly GCA_004023845.1). Classification (NCBI taxonomy): domain Eukaryota; kingdom Metazoa; phylum Chordata; class Mammalia; order Carnivora; family Herpestidae; genus Helogale; species Helogale parvula. The sequence continues at coordinate 7,327 of PJEM01007831.1, read as the reverse complement.
GCAGTTCTGCTCCGGAAGTACCATCAGGTCATGGTGGCAGGACTGATGGTGGTTGACGATACACTGCACTTGTTCCTTCTGACTATATGTTACATCGTAACTCTGTTTCTCGAATGTCTAAAAATTTCAAATATACGAAAAGGTGAAAAAATTTTTAAAATACAGACATGGATGCAAGTCTTGATGTGATGAGTTTTAGGATTTTGACAAAGTTACCTCAGGCTCTGTTGTTTTTTTGTTAAGAGGAAAGGGGCAGAAAGAAATTTAGGGGCCCCACTCATATCCCATGCCATGTGTACCTCTCCTCACAGGAAGCAGTATTGTGAAGAGGGGGACAGTGGTGTGTCACACTTGCACATGTTTTTTGGTTAATTCTCAATCTCTATCTATCAGTCTCTCTGTTCTTCTCTCTCTCTCTTTATCATCCAACTATGTATCTCTATGTATGTCATCTCCTATCTGTCTACACACATACACACACACACACAATTTATATATGGTACACTTTTGAACTGTTAACACAGTTGCTATCATATTTATCTGCAAATAGATCCCTTTAGTCATCCATATGCTGTTTAAAGGGTCACCAGTGCTGATACAGTTATCTCATTCATTAATCTCAAAAGCATACAGAATTCCTTTCCATGGCTCTTTGAATGCTTTCCCAAAGTTCAGAAATATTAGTCAGGATCCAGGTTTGCCATACAAAACAACACTGGCATAAACAGCTGGCTATAGAAATACCATTAGCGCACATGTGCTGAAGTTTGTAGAAATAGAGTAAATCCTCGGTTTTCCTGGATATTATCACCAAACTACCTTCCAAAGTGATTATACTTCTCCTTCTCCCAGTATTCCACGCATGTTTCTCTTTCCCCATAGACTTACAATATCGTAAATACGAATGATGATAGAAATTACTTTTGTTTATTTCAGTTGCTCCTGTTCATAGGTAAGGTTCATAGGATTGATGTGTTACGTGTTAATAATGTTAAAGTGTTTTGATTGGCTATTGTCTTTTGTTTTTTAATCAGGGACTATATTTGTTGCTTTATTAATTTGGAACCCAGTTTTTGGAAATAAATAGCTATATTTTGTACATTTGGACCCATAAATTTAATTAAAAAGCTAAAAGTAGTCTGCATTTTATAGGTGCTGGCTCACACCTGAACTTTTCTTTGTTTTGTTTTCTGTGTTACTTAGGTTCTTCTGGTCAGAGCCCTCTGTTAGTGGTCCTGAGTGGGAACCACACGGAACAATCAAATTTTACAAGCAAGAGTAATCAGTTATATCTTCGCTGGTCCACCGATCACGCAACCAGCAAGAAAGGATTCAAAATTCGATATACAGGTTAGTAACTGAGCTATAGATTTAGCATAAAGGTGTGTTTAATACAAGTGATCTGCATTAAATAAAAAAAAATTAGAGATTTGTAATGTAAATCTGATCTTCAAAGATCAATAATTAATACCCATAGAAAGAATATGGGAAATTACTCCAAGAGAGAGATCTCTAAACGACAGTAGGGGAAGCAAACCATTTATTGATTAATATTTTTTAATGTTTCTGTTTATTTGTGAGGGAGGGTGGTAGAGATAGAGGAGACAGAAAATCCTAAGCGGGTTCTGTGCTGGCAGCAGACAGGCTGACGTGGGGCTCACACTCATAAACCTCGAGACCATGAGCCAAAGCCAGACGCTTAACCGAGTGGGCCAACCAGGTGCCCCTCGTTGATTAATATTTTAAAAATTGTCACTAAAATCATAAAACCTTGAATTGAATTAGGGAAAACAAAGGCATTTCCTCTAAAAGATAAATTAATATAATATAAACTATTTTAAAATTAGGGTTAAATGCTCAGGAAACAAACAGGAAGAGATATTCATATTGTTACTAGTTTTATAAGTGCTAGTTTGTCTTCTTATTATGTATCTGTATATCTCTATATACTTGCAGACTACATTCTTATATATATATATGAACACATACAAAATTAATGTTTCCATATATACATATGTAGATATGTATATATATCCAGGGTGCCTGACTGGACTCATTCCTTTCCTAAAACAAATAGTTCTGTTTATTTAAAACTTACAAAACTGAGTCTAGAACAAGAACGTAAAATGGCATGGCCAAGAGAGCCGTGAATCACAGGTTTCTCACAATAGTGAATTTTAACTTCATAAAAACCAGTCCGTGTAAAAAAAAGCATTGAAATGGTATTTCAGAAGACCGTCTGGCTGAGAATGTTCTCTGGGGATGCACCTCATAGGAGCCTGTGGACAGCCAGGGACAGACACAGAGACGTTGCTTTCGGGCAATGCCATGATACGAAACCTTCAGAACATTGCTTCGGAATTCATTTCCGAGGAGAGGTTCCACATTATGCATTCAGACCTGTAGGGTGTTCTCTGTGGAGCCCCCACCGGGAAGGAGTGCATTTAAACCTCTTCTTTCAAAAGGAAGCACACATTTCTAGTACTTCACTACTTTCTTTATTTTATTGTTTTAATTTATCTGAAGGGACTTCATTGGATTGTAGGCTGCAGTGAAACTGGCCTTGTAAGAATAAGATGAGTGTCTTTCTCTAGATGTGTAAATAGGAGGCCGAGTCTTTAGCCACTGAAATGTCATAGTCTGTGTAGATACGACTGTTATAACAAGTGCCTGTCCTCCATTTTAAAAAGTTCTCACAAAGGCAGTGATTAAAGCTATTGTGAGATTTTTATTGACTTGGAGTAGTGCACTTTCTTCAGAGATTTTATTCAAATGCCATGTTAGAAGCTTAATGTGTCTACGTCACTGTGTAATTCACAAGACTCACTTAGCAACAGAGACAAGGAAAAAGTTAATCGTCTCATTGCAAAATGTTACATTCTTCTATTTTTCCATTTTAAGAATACTTTTCCTTTTTTACTGAGAATTGTTTTGTTTCAGATCCGGTGGCCAGTGCCGTATCTCATCGTTTCTTACTCTGGTGGTCAGGAAGCCTTTTTTCTTGGGTTAGTGTTAGGGATGAGTGAGGGAATTCAGTATGATTTTTTCCATGATTTTCTTACAGTATCGTAGCCAGAGAGCCGAGCTCCCCCTTCACACAAAGTACCAATTGCACGCAATCTAAACTTCAAAATAAGAGATTGAACCTTGGCTCTAGGCTTTGGGGAATTTTTTTTTAGACATTTTTTTCAGAGCAGTTTTAAGTTCCTAGCAAAACTGAGGAAATGATACAGAGACTTTCCACGTACCCCCTGCCCCCACACGCAAGCCCCCCCTTATCAACACTCCCCACACATGGTGCATTTGTTGTCATCAATGAGTCATCATCACCAGAGTCCGTGGTTTACATTAGGGGCTCGCCGGGTGTTGTGCGTCCCGTGGGCGTGGACCAGTGTATACAGGTGATCGCACTGCCCTAAAGACCCTCCACACTCCACGTGCTCATTCATCCCACGCTTTGACCCTTGGTGACCGCTGCCTTGTTAGCATTTCTCTAGTTTTGCCTTTTCCGGAAGGTCTTTCACTGAGTGGTGTGCATTTAAGGTTCCTCCACGTCTCTTCATGGCTCGGTGGCTCATTTCTTTGTGCTGAATGATATTCATTATCTGGATGGACCACAGTTTATTTATCCGTCACCTACTGAAGGACGTCTTGGTCGCTTCCAGATTCCAGCCATCATGAACAAAGCTGCTACGAGCATTCATGTGTAGGGTTTTGTGTGTGTGCGTATACATTTTTAAGTTCTCTGTGTGAGAGTATGTTTAGTTTCGTAAGGAACTGCCACGGTCTTCTGACATGGCCACACCGTTCTGTATTCCCAGTGTCAGTGAATCAGACTTCCTGTTGCCCGTTATCCTCACCAGGCTTTGGTATCTGGGGATGCGTTTGAGACCAAGTTGACATACTGGTGCTGATTTCCTACTACGTAAACAACAGAGACACCTCATGTGTATAGCTCTTACCAAGGGACCTGAGACAGTGCTTATGTGTCTGTTTGTGCCTGTGTGCTTGTGTGCCCATAGCACCCTACTGCAGCCTGACCCACACCCCGAAGAACGGAGGCATTCTAAACAGGACCACAGGAGCGGTTGGAAGTCAAGTGCATTACTTCTGCAAGCCTGGGTATCGAATGATCGGCCACAGCAATGCGACCTGTAGACGCAACCCACTGGGCATGTATCAGTGGGATTCCCTCACCCCACTCTGCCAGGGTAAGAAATGTGCTTTTTCTTCCCCAAACTCGAATTAAATTTACTGTTCTTCTTTTCATCACATTTTGAAAATTACTGAAGCAGTGACTATGGCTGAAAGGTAAGGAAGAATGGAATAGGGGTTTATAGAAGTACAAATTACACTTTCCGCGGATGTTCCAGGCAAACCTTCCTGACATTTGTACTAGGCTTGACTTAGCTTTACACCCCGGTGTAGAGGATGGTTGAGCAGTCACTAGATGCTGCGTAGAGTAACCCTAATCCTTACTTGTACTGCATTTGGAAGTAAAAAATGTGTTATTCGATTTAGATTCAAAAGAATTTTCTTGACAGTTATATTAATTAAAAAATCAATTACTAAATCCCCCCCTTTTTAAAAATTTATATTAAAAACCCATTCGTGGAGCCATATGCTGTATATTTCATTTTCTTTTGGTCATTTGAATTTAGAGCTTATTAACATTGATTTCAATATTTCATGCTTTTTGGGACGTTTTATCTGTCATACGCATAAAAATCAAATTTCAAATAAGTCATTTTAATTTTAATTGAAGGCTTTGAAGTCATGAAATTTTCATAGTTTTGTCTTAGTGAGATTTATATTCATAACGAAATATATTGGTCTTTGAGAGCTAATTATGATTTATGAAAGGAGCCTAATATTGGTTTCCTTTTTTCTCTTCTTTCATAGATATTAGATTTTCTGGTATTGCTCTGTGAGATAGTACTGGGTATTTATCACACAAATATATGTGTCCTTAACCACAAGGAGTTAATCAGACCCTTAGCTTGCATTACTAATGTTCTGGCTGCAGAAATTCTTCATAAATACGAGACAAACACAGAGATGCAACTGCTTCTTTCATTAGGAATGATGGTTTTGTTCTTTAAAAGAGTACTTTTTCTTTCTTTCTTTTTATTTTTTAAAGAATTTTTTTAGTTTCAAAAGAGGAAGTGATTCTCGTTTTCTTTAAATGCTCTGTTACTCTGCCAGTGGTGCAGATCTTGTTGTCCAGAGTGTGGCCTGGTGGGGGCTGCGTGTCATTAGCCCAGGGAAAGAATGTCCATGGCCACAGTCATGACCAAACCCCCAAACCGGACAAAGAAGGGGGTGTGGAGCAGCATGGGCCGACATTCCAGAATCAGGACCTCTAGGGCCTGAGTCACAACAGGGAGCCCAGGTGGAAGGTGCTGTCAAAATAAAAAGCACTCAAAGGCACAGGGAGAGACCTCGGTGTGATGAGGGGGACATGGGAGGGGCGACCCCCAGGCCTATGCCCTCCATCTTCCTGCTCCCCAAGGAGTTCTGTAAACCCCCGGGAGCAGGAGAAACGGCTGACGGGAAGGAGACAGTGTCTACAGGCTGTTTTCCTCCTAGCTTGTGACCTCTCTCTTGCTTCCATTTCCTCCCTCAGCGGAACTATTTGAGGCTGAATTCGATGACGCAGAAACAGGGCACCAAAAACCAGATCCTTCCGGCATGTGTGCTGTTTGGGTTGAGGATCTGGGTGGATGTATCGTTGTATCTCGTCTTTGGGTTGAGCATGACCAGAAGCAAGGAGATTATGGGCGGGGTGGGTTAGAAGCCCACAACACACCTTGGTGGGAAATCAGATCATCTTCCTTCAGATTTTTCCTGGGAGATCAAAGCCCCGGCGGATTGCATTCTCAAGTTACAACGTGTCTCACCGAAGTACCGTCTTCCTCCCACAAGCTACAGTTTTCTACACTTTGTATTAATGCTTCTGCTAACCCGCCAGTCAGTATGATTGTGTTCTTTCCTCATAAACTATGGCTTCTAGAGCCTGGAGGACACCTAGGAATAATCCACTTCACTTTACTTGTTTTGACTGAAACAGATAAAAGGTAATGTGACTTCTCAATAATCATAAAAATGTTAACCCAGAATCCAGACCTTCTGCCCGCACTTCAGTGTTTGAATCAAACTGTCTTCTGCCGAAAGGAATTCTATCATAAAAAAACAGTCCTGCAGGCACCAATTTTAGGGGGAATCTATATTTTTGGTACTTGATTTCATCTACTCTGGGAAAAACTTCTATCTTTTAGTCATAGGTATCTACAATTTGTATAGAAGAGCATTTTAATTATAATAACATACAAAATATCGTCATCATAAGTGAGGCCATAATGTTTAAAAATAAAAACCCTGCTAGAAAATAAGCTCTTTGAGGGGCATCTGCATGGCTTAGTTGGTGAAGCGTCTGACTCTTGGTTTTGGCTCAGGTCATGATCTCTTGGTTCATGGTGCATATTTGTTTACAGGCAGATGCAGAGCGACGTTAATCGAGACGGTGTTTGTAGATCAGAGTCATAGATGCAGGTGTAAATCCTGATGCAAACGTTAAGGACCATATGGCTACTTTCAGTTCAACTGAACCCTATCTCAACTAGGTGCTGGGCATACGGAGGCACATTCCCGACCGTTATGTCTCTGATGGCCCAGTGGGAGATGTAGACTTGGGGGTCAGAAAGTTCAGTTCAGTGTGGCATTCAGCGAGAGCAGACGTCCACGGAGTGCAAGACGTAGCAAAGGCCAGCAATACTTTTCCCATCACTGGGCACCCACTGGGAGTGATGAAAAGATGGAGCAGGAGACCTGGTCCCCTTGCAGAAGGCCCTGCCTTCAAATTCACGTAGATTCCACATCCTCTCCGGCGGTTGAGGCCAGTGTATTGAAGAGCTCTGGGCTCTGGTCACAAGATAACATCACACCTGCATCTTTTTTTTTTTTTTTTAGATTTTTTTTTTTTATTGTCAAATTTGTTTCCATACAACACCCAGTGCTCTTCCCCCTAAGTGCCCTCCACCATCACCACCACCTCTTTTCCCCCCACCCCCTTCCCCCTTAACTCTCAGTTCATTTTCAGCATTCAGTAGTCTCTCAAGTTTTATATCCCTCTCTCTCCCTCCTCCGCTCCCCCTGGTTCTCCATTAGGCCTCTCCTGTTTTCCTGCTAGACCTATGAGTGCAAACATATGGTTTCTGTCCTTCTCTGCCTGGCTCACTTCACTCAGCATGACACCCTCAAGGTCCATCCACTTTCCTACAAAAGGCCATATGTCATTCCCTCTCATTGCCATGTAGTACTCCATCGT
>PJEM01007830.1:0-90193 GCA_004023845.1 Helogale parvula | reverse complement strand
CAAGGAGACAGGCCCTGCAAAGTAAAACCAGACCTCCAAGGAGTCTGTGCTGTAGAGAGGCTCAGAGGGAGGGGCCCTGTTTCTACCACAGAAGTGCACCTTCACCAGGGAACAGGAATTCTTAAACCAGAAACTCACTCTGGGCTTCCTCAGATTCTGCCTGAGAAAGGCCACGCCCCTGGAGACTGTTGTCATGGCAGCAGCTGCCAGGGGCTGACTGCCTTCCCCCTTGCCTGCAAGGCTGCTCTGCTTGCCTTCTGATGCCTTCTGCTTCTGCTCCCTGAAAAGGCCTGTGCCGTCCACTTTTTGTGAGCAACTTTCACCAAGGGAATACCCCTGTAACATATTCTGAAAACCTCTGAAAGATGAGATGTGGGGAACAAGTCCCTCCTGAATTATATAGGCTAGTCAAGGAAATCTAGTAACAGTAGTTGGGATTTCAGTCATGCATTCCAGGGCCAATCTCTTTCCTGGCTTGCTAGATGAATTTAGCAATATATTTAATCTTTTTCTGTCTCCATTTTGTCATCTGTAAATGATGTCAAAAGCAGATTTATTAAATTGTATCCTTATAACATTTACAAATTTGTGTTTCTAAATTTTTAGTCTAGTCTGAATTCAGAGTTGTGCAAGAATGATGATTTGGATTTGGTGCCAAGTGGTATGACATTGGTTACTACTAAAGTAGCAAATATACAATGTAAAGGATATAAAAGAAATGATGGTGCATGTAACTGAATGCAGCAACCCATTCTTTATTTTTTTAACTGTTCATTTATTTTGAGAAAGAGAGAGAGAGCTTATGAGAGTGCCAGGGAGGGGCAGAGAAACAGGGAGAGAGAGAACCCCAAGTAGGCTCCCTGCTGTCAGCCCCTAGCCTAATGTGGGGCTCAAACTCATGGGGCTTGAACTCAGGAACCATGAGATCATAACTTGAGCCAAGTTCAAGAGTAGAACATGAAGCCAATTAAGCCACCCAGGCACCCTTGTAGTAACCCATTCTGTGCCTTGTGGCAGTCTTGGCAGCTTGGTGGTCTTGGCAGCCCCTAAAAACCAAAATGCTCACCAAGTCAGAGGAGCACAGACCTGCGGGTGGACTACTTTTTAAACTCCCAGTCTAGTCAGCTCTCAGAAAGAATTTTGGACTAACCTACAAAGCAACATTATCTGCTACATAGTGAGCCACTTCACAAAGGCCTAGTGTCCAGGCTGTAAGTTTGACATTCTTTTTATGATCACACTGGGAATTCCTCTCTTCTGTGTTTGTTCTTCAGAGAAGGAGCTTTCAATGCAGTCAACTTAAGGGCTTTTTTTTGTGTGAATAAGACTGGTTAAGATCTGCTTAACTGGGACAATATTTCCAACTATGCTCCATTTGGCTAATGAAGAATTCTAGAATGTTTATTCAAAGAGTGCATGGAACAAATTGGGGAACTTATAGCAAAAGGGGAGGCATGAGAAAAAATGAAAGAAGGGATCAAAAGTGTTCAAAGAGATCATTTATGTACCATGAAATGTGATGAAATAAGACATAGACTACAAACCAAGCAATGGATCTATAGTGCTCTGAAAGAATCCCTTTTTCTCTAGGTTGAGATAAACTATCTTGTTCTCTCCAGAAGCAATGGTACTGTGAAGCCTTTGCTGTCATAGGTCTGGCTTCTCATGGCTCTTGGCACCTGTGGTCTACTTGTAGGTTCCTGAAACATCCCAAGGAACAATTTCTTTATGAGATGTACTTCCTTTGATATTACCTATTCCTATTCCTTTCTTATCAGGAATTATCATTCTAGGAGAATGGCACAGCAAGAGCACAGAGTGGGTAAGTATAAGGCATGTTTGGGTCACACTAATTAGGGGTCTCTTGGCTGGAACAGAGGAAAAATGGTTGACAAAGCTGAGAATATGTGACTTGGGTTGTCTTGAATGTCAAGATAGACAATCTAAGATTATTCAGTGGATTGTGGATACCATCCAGTGTTTGAGGAGAATGGCAAAGTAAAATCAGGAAATAAAGTAAATTGATTTTGTCACTTACTTCTCCTTTGAATTTTTCTCTAGTAACTCCAATCTGCACTGGACATTATCTTCTCCAAATTCCTATGGCCTGGCTAATAATCCCTACCTCACAGATTGCTAGGAGGGAATGTGTGGAATAGCCCACTTCCCTATGCAAAGCAACTATCCCATGTGGGTCACATAGCAGGGACAGTAATGATAAGGTTCCCAAATGTCTCTAGAGGACAAGTACCATTTCCTTGTTGTGGTTTGCCTTTGTGTCTCCCCCAACATATCCAGCCTGAATCCAATATACTCTAGTGGATATACAAGAAATCATGACTGCCTTTCATTGCATGCCAAAGATGTAAGGTTCTATCATCCCCAATCTAGATAAATGCAAAACGAGTGTTGGTCAATTCAGCTTGTAACTTCTGTTAGAACGTAAGCAGTAACTAATTCATAACTGTGTATGGTTGAGGCTTAATGGTCTCTTTAGCAGAATGAGATTGTATAGGTAAAGTGAAAAACTCAGAATGGGTAGAGGTAATGCAGAGGTGAATTCACCTTGAAACTAATGAAGCTTACATTTCATGGTCCCTGGATTTGTATGGGAACCATATAAGGCCTCTGGGAAGGGTAATAGTTGGCAAAATTCTAAGATGACCACCTCCCTGACCTTCACACTTTCATGATTCCCTCCTTTTGATTATAGATGGAACCTGTGAATATGAGATAACCTATGATTGTGTTACATTACATGGCAAAAGAGATTTTTCAGATGCAGAGTCTCAAATCACTGAGTCAATCAAAAGGGCAATCACTAAGTGGGCCCAACCTAATTGGATGAGCCCTTAAAGAGATGGCTCTTCCTTGTGTCAGAGAGATTTGAAGCATGAAACAGATTTAACATGAGGGAGATTTTCCACTTTTGGCTTTGAAGATAGAGGGGCGATGTGGCAAGGAATATGGGAGACATCTAAGCTGAGAATGGCTCCAGCTACTCACTAGGAGTAAAGTATGACCTCAGTCCTAAACCACAAGGAACTGAATTCTGCCACAGTCAAGTAAGCTTGAGAAAGAGCTCTAAACTCCAGATGAGAATGCAGCCTGGCTGACACCTTGTTTTCAGCCTTAAGAGATCCTGAGCAGAGAACCCAGTCATAATACATCTGGACTTCTGACTTACCAAACTGTGATCCAAATAAGTAGGTGTTAATTTAAACAGCTAAGTTTGGTATCTTGTTACATGGCAATAGAAAACTAATATAGAGGCCATGCTATGTCTCTTATATTTTTGTAAAGTTCATTAAAGCAAGAATATTGACTGCAATTTAAGACTCCTGTCTTTTTCCACTCCTACTTCCTATCATAATTTTGGTGGTGAGATGGATGTGGGCGTGTTTTGGATCAAGCTAACAGGAAGTTGATTTGGGATTACATTTAGTTTGGGTTTAATTTGATAATTTATTCATGTGTTTATCAGTCCCTTCTGTGTATAATTAAGTAATTACTAGAAAGCCTTCACAAGGTGGTGAGTAGATGCTCTAGGATTGAAACTAGGATTGTGTGAGTCTTAGGCTAATGAGCCTAATGGCTGCATTCTTAATAACTTCCATACACTTAGTGAACCATGAACAAATCGTATAGCTCAAATTAAAAGCATTATTGCTTAACACCAGCCACTTGACAGCATTTGACACTATTTCATACTTCATTCCCTGATCCCAAGGTATTTTTTTAGTCTTGACTTCAATTGCTGTCCTATACGTACAGTATGATTTATCAAAAATGATTCCTGCCTTTGCTACACAAACCATGCTTGTGGCTTTGCCCAATCACATCTACACAGGTTCATATTAATTTCTTGGTGATTTGGTATGAAATATCGACAACTACTATGATATCATTGTAGAGGCCAAGGGCAGGATGCCCAAAAATGTGCCGCTTTGGCATATGATTATCTTACGTATGTATGTATTTCATTAAAAATAAACTCTATTCCCAACATAGAGCTCAAACCTGAAGACCTTGAAATCAAGAGTCACATATTGTACCAACTGAACCAGCCAGGAGCCCCTGGCATATGATTATTTTAAATAAAATTTACTTTATTTGTAAGAAGGACACTCAGTCCCTCCACTGACCTGACAAAAGGAAACAAATCTCCCATATGAAAGGCGCTCTCCCTGTACCCTGTCTTATCACAAGAGATAGGGAATTCAGGGTTGAGAAAACTGTATTAACAATCCTTGTTACTTTTTATTAATTTACTACCCCAGCCCAAATTCTGTTTAGATTTCATTACTAACCAAAGCTACCAGTGTTAAGTTTTCTTTGTTTTGTCAATTCCTCACAGATTTATTTAGTGTCTTTGTCTAAAAAGTATAAAAACTAACTGCTTTGGTCATTTCTTTAGGTCTCAATTTAATTATGGGGCCTCTCTGTGCATATAATAAAGCTTTTTTCCCCTATTAATCTGTCTCATGTAAATATAATTCTTAGTCATCTGGATAGACTTGAAGAGTACTGGAAGAAAAATAATTTTCCCTTTATCCTTCTAGATTCTTGGTTAGGACCAGTCACCCATTGTACTAAAAGATTAACAGAAAAAAAACCCAAATAAGTTTAATAACATGTTTATCTCCTACATACATGGGAGAAACCTAGGAAAACTGAGTAACTCCTCAAATGGCCCAAGTCACCATCTTAAATACCAATTCTAGCTAAAGACAAAAAATGTTGGGAGTGGGGGAGTCAGTTAAGGGAGGTCACTAGGCAAAGCTTAGTAAACAAGGGTAAGGTTGTTATTCAGATTTGGGTCTTTGCCTTTCCCATGGATAAGAGTTTCTAGGGATTTTCTTTTTTTAGTAATCTCTACATCCTACATGGGGCTTCAACTCACAAACCCCCAGATCAAGACTCATGCTCTACTGACTGAGCCAGCCAGGCAACCCAAGAGTTTCTAGAGATTTAGTCATCCTTTTTTTTTCTTGGAACACAGAGTGAAATACCCCTACAAATGGATATTTCTCTTTATAAATGTAAATGTCTCTTTCAAAAAGGTAACTTCTACTCAGTTTTCAGAACTTTTCCTGAGGATGCTGTTTTTTTTTTTTTAAGAATAAACAGCCTAAAATAATACTTGTGCCAAATATGCCACAGAGACATATTTGGCGGTGGTAAATTCTGGTCCCTTCAGGACACTGACATGACTGTGACTGTCATCATGAAGAATATTTAAGATAAGGGGTGCCTATGTGGCTCAGTGAGTTATGCATTAGACTCCTCATGGGCTTAGGTCGTGATCCCATGGTTCCTGGGTTTGAGTCCCTCAATGGGCTCTGCACTGGCAGTGCGGAGCCTGCTTGGGATTCTCTGTCTTCCTCTCTCTTTGCCCCTCCCCTGCTTGCTCTCTATCTCTCTCAAAATAAATAAATACGCACAGAAAAAAACCCCAGAATATTTAAGATAAGAATTTGCACAAGAAAATTTGAAATAAATCTTAAACCTACATAAGAAAGAAACTTGAGAGTTTGACAGCTGTTTACTCGAATTTGACAATACTAAAAATTTGCCAATCACCAATAATGCATAATAAAGCTGAAACTTTTATCAATAATCATAATAAATTAACTGTGGAAAAGAAAGATTGAATTATCTTAACACTTTCTCTAGGAAAAATGATATTACAAAGCTGTCATATGAAGACAGGATCCAAGTGTTTGTAGCCAAAAAATTGTAGGGGAAAAAAGTTAGAGATGCAACAGGCTGTTAATTAATAAAAATGTTATTTGGGAACAGAGAAAAATTCTTTAAAGGCCTGATAAACAAGGGAAGTCATTTTAGATTTCTAAGTCACATGACTGTATATAAGCTTTGTTCAAACCAAAAGCCTGATTTATGGCCTTCCATGCATGCCACACATATGTTGTACACCTTCTTTGTGAATGAGTAGCCTAAAGAAAAACCATCTTGACCTTGAGATATGGATAGTTGTTCCTACTCTCTGCATTCCTTTATAGTAAAACTCCTGATTCCTGCCTATATGCTCATCTATTGTCTTTTGAGCTTTTACAAGGTGTAAAAAGTATATAGCCCTGTAAAAACTATTTATTCTCCAGAACACTTTTCTTTCCTGTGAAGGATTCCTTTCCCAGGCAGCTATCCTGACTTGGGCTCAAATAAAACTCTTTCATACTTTCAGAGATTCTAAAAGGTTTGTTCATGTTGTGTCAAGGTTTCTATGGAAATGGGAATGTTTCACATGTCAGTTGTCCAAGATTTGTAATTTTTTCTCATTATACATAAATATTAACTTTGGTACCTAAGTACCTCCATCATGTATACACATACCCTTTTATTATTTTTAAATATTTTTTACATTTATTTATTTTCGAGAGACAGAGAGAGTCAGAGAGTGAACAAACAGGTGAGGGCAGAGAGAGAAAGAGACACAGAATCCAAAGCAGGCTCCAGGCTCTGATCTAGCGGTCAGCACAGAGCCCGATGCAGGGCTCAAACCCATGAACTGTGAGAGCATGACCTGAGCCGAAGTCCGATGCTCAACCGACTGAACCACCCAGGCACCTCAAACACACACATACCCTTTTAATGCTTCTTTTCTCTTTGTTTTTTTAAAAAAATTCTAGTTAGTCTGGTTTTTTAAAGTTTATTTTGAGTGGGTGAAAGATTGAGTGGGGGAGGGGCAGAGAGCGAGGGAGAGAGAGAGAATCCCAAGCAAGCTCTGCACAGGTAGTATGGAGCCCGACAGAAGGCTTGAACTCACAAACTGAAATCATGACCTGAGCTGGTATCAAGAGTCGGACGATTAACTGACTGAGCCACCCAGGTGCCCCAAATTCTAGTTAGTTGACATACAGTGCAATATTGATTTCAGAAGTAGAATTCAGTGATTCTTCACTTACATGCAATACCCAGAGCTTATCACGAGTGTCCTCCTTAATACCTGTCACCCATCTAGGCCATCTCCCACACACCTCCCTCCATCAACCCTTAGTTTTTTTCTCTATTGTTAAGAGCCTCTTTTTTTTAAGTTTGCTGATTATTTTGAGAAATAGCACTAGCAGGGGAGGGGCAGAGAGAGGGGAAGACACAGAAGCTGAAGCAGGCTCCAGGCTCTGACCCAGGGCTCATACTCACCAGCTTATCCGACTGAGCTACCCAGATACCCAATGTGACCAGCTTTTAAAATCTGAAATTCCAAGGTGTCCTTGGTACTATTAGATTATATGACCTCAGAGTCTGACTTCGTTTAAAATTACCTTCCCGCCCCTCACAAAGGCAGCCTCCAGCTGCTCTTTCAAACTTTCACAAAAGTGGCTGCCTAAAGGATCTATATTTGTATTGTTACTACTGAGCAGAGAAAACAGGTGGCTGGATTATTTGTTTACCGCCCCCCCCCACACACACACACTTCAATCTAAAGTCTGCTTCCCAAATGACAATAAATAGCTCTTTTCTATTTTCTAATGACAAACTAGACGTAGGTGGATATTATTATCAGTAATGATAATAATAACTGTATGGAACAGAACTGACAAATATTTTTTAAAAAACTCATAAAAATCTCTCTCACTCAGGTCCTCATATCCTCAACCCCATTTCAGTGTTTGGACAGGATTGCCAGGGATATGGTACAGATCTGGGTTTGGGGGAGGGTAGGTGGACAGCTTAGGGAGCAGGAGAGAAAAAAAAGGAGACATGGGTTGATACTCTCTGATAATCTGAGAAAGGCAAGTAGAAATTCCAGTGAGATGACACACTTTTCTTGTTTCTGGGAAAACTGAAAAGAGTAATAGAGTCATGTTGGGTGGGGGGAGAGGACCGGGTGGGGAGGGACAACCTAACTCTTCCTGCTGCAGTGTTATAGGAAGGGTTAATTGGGAACCCGAACTCACTGATAACACGGGCTTCGCTGGTTAAAACGTAGGCAGGAATTTTAGTCACTGTCCTCTGAGTCCTCTTTCCTGCCCCAGAGCCATCTCCCTATTACCTTGGAGGCAGGTAGGTCAGCTTCTGGACTCCAGACATTACAGGGGGAGACTACTGCCTGCTCCAGATCTGAGGAAGTTTGAAAGAGCAGAGGATACCCGAAGGCCAGGGCAAACACCAAAGCGAGTTCAGGACTGCACTGTCTATACCCTTTCCTGTCCCTGCTTGAGTCTATTTGGGAACAAAAATTGTGGGCTAGGGTGAGGGATCTGGGGAGGGGACAGGCAGTCAGATTTGGGTATTAGTTCCCTATTACACTAAAAACAGGCTGGTCGGGGTCAGTGGGGTAATCGTCATGGAGGAGGGCACTTGTGGGGAAGAGCACTGGGTGTTATATGGAAACCAATTTGACAATAAACTATATATGAAGTTGAAAAAAAAAAAGGCTTGTCACCCGCCCAGGTAAAGAGGAAGAGGAGGAAAATGCCCAGGTTCCCTACAAGTCATTGTGAAGGTGGGAGCCACCTGCCAATCACAGGAAGGGAAAAGAGAGCAAGAGGACCCACAGCAGGTCTTGTAAAGCACTTCTCAGCCACAGGTCCACCCTCTATTCATTTAGATTCAGAAAATGGTGGGCAATGGGGAAAGCTGGGGAGGTGGGCGGGAACCTGCGTGGGTGCCAGTTTCCTATTGTGGGGGATGTGGGCGTGTCCAGCGAAAGATGGAGAAAGCGAGGTAAGCAACCCGGATCTCAGCAGATGGGCGCGAGCGGGGCTGGTACTTGTAGCTCCCAGGGGTGGGGGCGGGCGGACCATCCTTTCTGGGACAGCATTCCTTACACTCCCGCCTTGAGGTGTACACTCCCGCGCGTGCACGTGTATATGTCTGGCTGGGTGAGTGTGTGTGTGCGCGCACGGCATTTAGGAGACTTGACAGAGCTCTCTGGAAAGGAGTTCCACTCCTAGAAAAAGAAGGTCTTTTTTCACAAGAAATTTCCTGACACGATAACACCTGAAGATTAGCAATAACTCTGTGTAGCAGAATTCTGGATTTTTATGTTAATTTTTACTTTTTGCTGTGTCTTCTGTTTTTCTGAAGAGTGTATCTATTACCTGGGTAATATTATTATAAGGTTAAAAATGAAAATATGCAATTTTGAAGGATCTATTAAATCAGCTAAGAGAATAATCACACTAATCCATAGATCTATCCTCAGTATATTTTTGTGACACAACAGGCATTTTAACAAGTTTCACAGGTAACTGTTGCACTCTAAATTTTGAGAGCCATTGCTGTGTTTTTCACGTTAGACTAAGCTTATGCTGGGGTAACAATCCCTCAAGCCCCTGTGGCTTAATGGGCAAATGTTTATTTCTAGCACACTATAAATGCCCAACATATATTGGTGAAGGTCAGGAGTGAGAGGGCTCTGTTTCTCATAGTCTGTCAGAGACCCCAGGTGACAAAGTCTTCATATGTGTATATGTGCTGCCGAAGCGAGCACAAGGCTTCACTATTTGGAACATTGCTGGGCACTGGCAAGTGAAGAGGGTCATGGACATCTCTCACTCACTGCTTTAAAGTAACAATCTAGAAGAAATAGAAATCACTGCTGTGCAGAGCTGACTGTCCCAAACTAGTCTGTGGCTTTACCCAACAGCAAGAAGCTGGGGGTGCTATGGGAATAGGGAGTATGGTTTTCCGTGTGCCCAAAGGGAATGTAAACTATAAAGTGAGAAAAAGAAAGTAAAAGAAAATATTCATAAGAATTCAAGGGGGAATGCTTTTCTAAAGCACTGAAACAAAAAATTACAAATTGTAAAGAAAAAGTGACATGTGTAATATAATGAACATTTTTTTGTGAAGCAAAACAAGAATGAATGTGCCCTTGGCCTTTGGTTTTCACTATGATGCCATTTTGGGAGATCTTCACATTTCTAGACCATTCTTCAAGGTCATGGAAGCCTGATGGATTCTGGTTTGTTGGGAGCCATTTCTGAACTCACTAAGTTGAGAATACTGCTTATGAGGGTAAGGCCGGTTTTTGCAGATGGTGACCAATGTCTACCACCTACTCAATTATTTTTTGAGCACCGACCCCCCCCCCCAAGGCACCTTGCTGACTGGTATCAGGAGTGACTTACCCCCTTATTCTAAAATATGCTGATTGCACCTTGTGAAGGAACTTATTGTAGGAACTTCTTCTTTTGTGTTTATGGGAGCAAACATTGCATTTCCTGAGAATCCTGTTTTTCTTATACTTCCCCTTAAGCAAACAGGCTATTGATCCCTGCTCACAAATAATTAACTTTTGCCTTTGCTATGCTAAAAATATTGTCTTGTATTTAAGTGCTGAAGATACCTTCCTTTTCCATATGACAAGCATCTAAGTCACCTACATCAATCACTATTGATAAAGATTATGCATGAGTCTTCTACCAATCTATGTTCTGGGAAATTTTTACATGCCAAAGAAATTTGTCATCAGAAATCATTGTCTAATGCAAATGTCACTTGTGTTTTGTACCCCATACATTTTTTACCATAAATAAAGCTGACTATCAGGTCAGTGCAGGGATGCCTGCCTGGTGATCAGGAAGAAACTTGAGGCTCTCTCATCTTTCTCATGCTGACACCATCCATCCTTCAAGGGAACCCTGGACCTGCTGGAGCTGGATTCTAGCATGGGTTGGGCTAGATTCCAGTTGGGGTAAGTTGCCAGGGGCTCACTGTGCCAGTTTGACAAGACAGGAAGATAACAACCTTCTGTCTCTCAGAGGGGTGGCATTCACGCAGGATGTGGAAGGGTTCACCCAAGTCACACTCCTCTACAGGATGGGTCAATTTTGGTTTCTGTGCTCCAGCCTGCAGTAGGCACCAGATCCTCTGAGGCTGATGGCCAGATTGTCCTGGACATATGTACCTGGGGGGCAATGACTGTCCCCATTACAGGTCAGAGCACTTTGCATTTCCTTCCTTTTCCCTTTCTCTTTTGGGTAACTTTTTTAAAGGGGAAGAGATAAAGTCCCAAGGATTCCTAACTGGAAACATTGGTTGGGATAGTCTTTGAGTAGGCAGATGTCTGACCTGGGTCTGACCAGGTAACTTGGGGCTGAAGCAGAAGGATCTGGCCCTCAGAGTCCAGTGAAGTAGCCCACAAAAATGGAGTTAGGCATTAGATGAAACCTCACCCATCCCTCTTCTACCCACCTTGCACAGACTCCCCAAAGGGCCTCCGATGTGCCCCAACCTATTTTGGTAGCTTTGTGGTGACTTTTGCTATGTGTGCCTGGTATGGTGCTTCTAATGTCTGTGTCAACCTAGGCCCGTAGGTAGAGGACAACCTAGGTAAAGGGAACTTGAAAAGACATGAGGTCGAATGACGTAGGGGAAAAGGGATTTCATCTTCTGTGTGAACATCCTTATGACTTGGGGGGCCAGGACCAGGGCCATCAAATTGGTGTGAAGATGCTTTTGAAGCATCCAGAGCCTGGTTCTCTGGGGTTCTCACCACTTCCCTGCTCACAGAGAAGGCTGGTATCCCCATTACATGTTCAAGAAGTGACTTGCCTACCCAACTCCAGAGCAGAAAGCACTGAGGGTTCCAGACCCTGGATAGAGTTCTCTGCTAACCAGGATACCCAAGATTTTAGGTGACAGTGCTTGAGAGTGGGAGCTTCTCTGGTGACTTAGTATAGAATGGATCAGCTTCCAGTTCCTTGCAAAAATTCATGCTTGAATCAGAGAAGATAAGTGGATGACTGCCAGGTCTGTGGTAGCCATGGAGTTACACAGCTATTTCCTCAAAAGAACATTTGGATCTTGCATGACATTTATGCTAAGGCTACACTTTCCCTAGACTGCTCCCACCTTATAACTGAGCATAGTTATACAGCTAGAGCCGGGCCATTTCTGCTTTTGGAAGACCTCATAAAATCTTTTGTTTGTACTCCCTATTGGCCTAGTGCAGACTTTCTAATTATTGCACTGCAGTCTGGGACTCTTCTTGCCTAATCCTCCCTCCTTATCTCTCCTTTCACAGGTGTCACATGTATCACAGCCTGAAGACTCTCCCCATTTCCTGCTTCTTCCCTTTATCGTTCATAGGTGTTTCCCTAGTAAATCTCTTGTATGTCTACTTTTGTCTTGGCATTTGCTTCTAGGAGGGTCTGAACTGATAACAGGGTCAGGGTAATTTCACAGGTGAGATCTCAAGTTTCACATTTCTCAATAGTTGTACTAGATTTCCAAGAGGCAGGTTAGTATAAAGAGCTTAACTGACTGTGTTCAAGTCCTAGGTCTACCACTTATAGTTCTGTGTCCTTGGCTTCTGTGCCCCTTTTCTTAAAAGAGGATAATCACATTACTTCCTCTTAGGGTTATTGTGAGGATTGTGTGACTTATTATACAGATCACTTAGTGTCTCACACATATTAAATAGCATCAGCTGTTTTATCATATTTGATAGATAAAGTCAGAAGAGGGGAAGGGTAAAAGAAAAAGATGAGGGGAAGGATATTACCAGATCCTGTAGCTATTGAGGAGTTTGGTGCTGGAACTCTCAATCTAAAGTTCTGGAGCTTTATTGGTTTTTAACCTAGAAGTTAAAATTCAGGTTCAGGAAAACACATGAAACAGTTTAATGGCATGACAATTGTGTCCCCTACCTTCAACTCTACTGGATGGAGAATGGTATGATATCATCCTTTTTTCCTATAGTGTATTCATTAGACAACTTATTCTGGAGTATAGAAGTGGCACTGAAGTGCATACCTGTGTCTCCCCTTACTACATTTACAAATGTTCTTTATAGAGTGTCCAAGGCATGTTTTTCAAGGAAGGAAAAAGGCAAGGTAGGAATGAACCTAACATTTGCTTGAGTCCTCACTAAGGGCCAGCTGTAGTGTTTGGTGTTTTGGTTTGATTCTCTTAAAACCCTGTAAGAACCCTGTAAGGCAGGTAGCAGTATTTCCCTACACGAGGAAGAAACAACTTGGAGAGTATGAGTGTATTTTCCAAAGCCCTAAATCTAGTAAGTTGTGGAGCCAGTATTTTGACCTAGGTTTGTCACACTCCAAAACCCATACTCCTACCTTTTACATTTTTTTGAACTTTGGATGGTGACCTTCCAGGACTGGAGGTCTGGTTGGTTTAAATTTCCATGAGGGCTGTTAAATTGAAAGTTTCCTTTTTTGCACCAAGATGTAAGCAGAAATGAAATTCTAAAGCCAGGTTTTTAAAGGAAATGACCAAGCAGCTCTAAAACTTATAAGGAGTGGGCATCCCACTCCAAAGAAGGTGCTTTCTCCTTCACTCCAAGGCTTCAACTGGACCCCATGAAGCTTGACAGATATCTCCTAGAGTTTGGAAGCATAGTGAAATGGGATTTGAATTCAGCATGAGAAATCTTATGGGCTAGAGAATGTGGCGGTGGTGATGGTGTGAGCAAAGGGAAGTGACTGTATTGGGATGTCTACATTCTCAATGTGTTGGGGGCAAAAGATATAAAGATGTTTCTCATGTACCAAAAGTGGGCTGTGCAGGAGAACAATCTGGTATTGGGGGGGCCTGCTGAAGAGAACTGTTCGGGGGTGCTATGGATTCCATCAGAGAAACTGTGGAATGGACAGCTGAAAAAACAGAGCTGAAGAGGAAACAGCAATAGAATGTTTCACTTCTGACATAAGAATTGCAGTGGGAGAACCTCAGATGAGAATCTGCTTTTAAATGTCAGCTATATCCAGAAAGCATGAAGCCAACATAGTGCACAACCATAAAGAGCATTCTGTTTACTCTCTCCCTTCAACCCCTGACACTCCTCAAGTCAAAATTAGCAAGCTCGGGAGGATGGAGAAAGAAAAGAAACTCAGCACATCACTTACCCTCAAAGTGGTAGGTCCACCTGAATTTGGTGATAGCTGAGGAAGGAGAGGTTTAACTTTATTTAAATTGAGTTCAGAGGATTCTTTATTATCAGGAACTAGGGGGTTCTAGTCACTGAAATGACGGTTGATTTAGGGTTTAAAGTGACTGTAGGGCTCTTTGTCAGTGAATAGCAAAGCCACGGGACCTGGGCAAAGCTTAATTTTAAAGGTACAGTATTATACAAAAATAAAGTTGCATTTTGATTATGTCTCACCTGTTGTTCTTGCTCAGCAGATTGATTACCTCTGCTTGGAATGATGTTTGTGATATGCCATGCTGTGGTTTTGCATTAATTTTTCTACATCAGCTTTCTTTTGCTTAGTATTTACCTGATACTTATTTTTTCATCCTTTTATTTTGGACTTTTCTGGACAATTTTAAGAGTGCCTTTGAGAAAAAGCATGAAACTGGATTCTGTGCTTGAAAAAAAATCCAATCTGAGGTTTTCTTTTACTGTTAGTTTAATTTATGTACATTTATGGTTATTGACACGAACATATTTCTTCCTTTCTATTTTGTTTTCTGTTTATCATGTTTTTGTCTTTGCATCCTTCCCTTCGTCTCCTTTCTTGCCTTCTGTTGGACCAAGGGAATTTTCTTTGGAAATTTGGAGTTTACATATTCTATTTTAATTTAAACATTTTTTAATTTGATAAACATTCTATTTTTAATCTTTGTGTTTATCCTAAGACTTTTTCTAAATTGTTTATCAAACTGTATTTTTAAACAAAATATAGACTATCTCTACCTTCTCTTCCTTATACAGGCTTTTATATTTTGAATTTTTTTAAAAAATGCACAATTTCTGATAACTCGAATTTCTATACACAAACTTAACCATTATTATTTTTTCAAAGTTGTATTTTTTAAAATGTTTATTTATTTGAGAGAGACAGTATCAGTGGGGGAGGGGCAGGAAGAAGGGGAGGCAGAATCTGAAGCAGGCTCCAGCTTCTGAGCTCTCAGCACAGAGCCCTATGTGGGGCTCAAACCCACGGACCAGACCGTGAGATCATGACCTGAGTCGAAGTCAGCTGCCTGAACTACTGAGCCACCCAGGTGCCCCAACTGTTAACCATTATTACAGTTCACAGTTCATGATGCACGTTTAAATATATTATCTCATTTGATTCTAGAAAACGCTCAGCTAAGTGTTACCTTCATAATGAATTAATGAATGAGGCAAGAAAAAAGAGGAAAATTGAGAAAAGAGCTCAATTCTTTTTTTAAAATTAACTTTTGTTTATTTATTTTTTAATAGTTTATTGTCAAATTGGTTTCCATATAACACCCAGTGCTCTTCCCCACAAGTGCCCTCCTCCATTACCACCACCTCCCTTCCCTCTTCCCCTCAAGTTCCTTAAAAGCCTGGGGACCTCAGGTTGAGAACCACGGATCTTAGGAATATAGCCTTCATCCTTTCCTTTTGGGAAGAGAGAGGAGAGAATCATTATTTTTGAACATTTATTCTGTGTCAGAAATTTGCCGTAGGCAAAACCTTCTTTACTTTCTAGGTGTTTTATGTGTCATGAGTTATTCTACAACATGCTTCTGTACCAATCCACATCCATTCTCCAGGATAGAAAACGGGCTTAAGTTGATGATATTGATGAAAATAATAAATAGCAATTATCGTGACTATTTATTATGCAACCACCATGTTAGCTAGGCACTGAATCTTGTGGGGTAAATAAACTCTCAGATCCACTCTTCAGTTTTAGAAGGGAAGCCATCAAGATGGCTAGATGAAACTACATCACCTGTGTAGTTTCAAAATAGAGACACTTCCTGAATCAGCAGAGATTCTAGTAATAGTTTGCATACACTTATTATAATTGCCCTCTTTCTCACCAATAGAATGGTCTGGCTTAGGTCCTAATAAAGTACTTTAAGCCTCTCCTGAACATTCCTAAGGTGGCATCGTTAAAAAATAAAGCAATTAACAAGAATAAATCAGCTAAAGTAAAAAGAAACCACATATGAACTTAACTATAAATTACTGAATTATTAGTCATTGGGGTATTAAATGTGTATTGTGTTCTTAAACTTTTCTCTCCTCCCATTTCCTACAGAGATCCAGGAGGAGATTTGTGGCAGAGTGGAAGTAGAAGCTGCTTGAAGCCAGTGGTTTTTAGGTCTTGAAAAGGATTATATTACTTGATGACATCAAGCCAGATATCCCTGGATGAGAATGGAAGGCATTTAAAAGCAGTGACAGGTCAGGGTTTGTGGGTCCTTCCAGTTGTGGAGACATGAGTATTTCTCTGTATCAGGATCCAAGGAAGACTATGGTGGGCTCAGGACAGCTCGGCACCTAGTCTTGCCAAAGATTCCCCTATCCAGAGTGTTGGATAGGAGCAGCAGGAACAAGGGATCTGAAGAAATAGTGCCAGTTCAGTAAATGAACATCTGATCCCTAACCAGTGTGGACAAACATAATGACGGGGAATCTCAAGCTTTCATTCTAGATGAGACCATAGGATGTTTGTACATCTCATGAAGATAGGGAATCCTTAATAATAACTGAGGTGGATATCCCACAGACATGCTACAGTTGAATGTCAGGGTCTTATTTATGTTCATTTAAAGGCAACTTTAAAATGTGATATTCCTAACATGTTGAAGTGCGTCAGCTAAGATCCATCTGTTTGGTAGGCCTCTCATTCAGTTTCAATAACAAAGGAAACAAACTCTTAGTGTTTTGTGAATGTTATGAGTGATTACACAATTGTCCTCTGAATGTATGAGTCCTTAAGAACTCTTCTAGTTAGCCAGGTCCTAGGTCCTCAGAAGACATAATAATTTTAAGATCATACGGCAAAGTATGAACTATGGTTGTTTCAGGTATGTGTGTGCTAGAAATCTTAGTTGTCCCCACATTTCCCCCCTTTGTGTCCCCTAAGCTTACCAATATAGAATATATCAAAAGTCTTTCTTACCCTTTGGCTTCCAGTTTGGTTAATAAGTAATACCCAAAAGAGTGAATTCATGTATGTTTTGTGGCCCCCATCCTGAATTCTCTCTTTGAGGTCTCTGTGAACTAGCTGCATCCTGAAGATCAGAGCTGCTGTCAGTTGGTTCTTTCCACACAGCTGGCTTACCATCCAGTAACCACTCCCACCCCACTCCTCCCTTTCCCCCTTCCCACTGCTCCCACTTCTTCCCGTCCTGTTCCTTTCCCACCCCTCCTCCACACCCTCTTTTTCCACTCCCTCCCCTTACCCTTCTCCTTTCCTACTCTACTCTTTGCCTATAGTAACACCATATTGCAGGCCGAATTGTCACCTCTAAATTCATATTGTGAAATCTTAACCCCCCAGTACCTCAGAATGGGGCTGTGTTTGGAGATGGAATCTTTATGGGTAAACTAACTTAAAACAGGGTCATTAGGCCTCCCCAGAAGAAGAGATTAGGACATAGATAGGTAAAGAGGAAAAGACCATGTGAGATCACAGGAAAGTAGCCATGTGCAAGCCCAGGAGAGAGGCCTCAGAAGAAACCAATCTTGCTAACACCTTGATCATAAACTTCTGGATTCCAGAACTATGAGAAAATAAATTTCTATTGTTTAAATTTCTACTGTTTATAGTACTTTGATGTGGCAGCCCTGGCAAACTAACATACACCATGAATTTACTCCTTTGCTGACAGCATGGGAAAAAATTCTCTATTAAGCTTCTCAAATCATTTGAGTCCCATTTATTTCTTGCTGGGACTGACTGATCCAGTAGGATTATACATGACTCTTACTTCCAGATTTGTTCTTATGGTATTTTGCAAAATTTCTTAAGTAACCATGGAATACATCTTCTCTGAAGTAAAAAAAAAAAAAAAAAAAAAAAAGTCAGGGTACCTGGGTGGCTGGTTAAGCATTCGACTCTTAATTTCAGCTCAGGTCATGATCTCATGGTTTGTGAGTTTGAGCCCAGCATCGCACTCTGTGCTTATGCTGTGAAGCCTGCCTGGGATTCTGTCTCCCTCTCTCTGCCTCTCCCGTTCATTCTCTCTCTCTCGCTCTCTCAAAATAAATACATAAACACCTGAAAGAAAGCAAAAATACTAATACATGAAAATAAACTTGGTTTGGGAAATTTCCATATATGATGGATTTATAAATTTAAAAAAAATTTTAATATTTTTGAGAGAGAGAGAGCACAAGCAGGAGAGGGGCAGAGAGAGAGAGGGAGACAGAATCTGAAGCAGGCTCCAGGCTCTGAGCTGTTAGCACAGAGCCCAACCAGGGGCTCGAAACCACAAACTGTGAGATTATGACCTGAGCCAAAGTCGGACGATTAACCAACTGAACCACCCAGGTGCCCCTATAGATTTTTTTTAAATGTTGATTTATTTTTGGGAGACGGAGTGCAAGTGGGGGAAGGATAGAGAGAGGGAGACACAGAATCTGAAGCAGGCTCCAGGCTCTGAGCTGTCAGCAAAGAGCCAGACTTGGGGCTTGAATCCATTAGCCCTGAGATCATGACCTGAGCTGAAGTCCGACACTCAACTGACTGAGCCACTCAGGTGCCCCTAGGATAGGTTTATAATCATAGGCATCGAACATCAATCCTCTTTCATAAATCCCCTACTCTATATTCCGTTATGTCTAAGGAATTATAAAACTAGGGAATATGACTCCAGTGCTGAAAATAGGGAAAGATGCCATCCTTGGTCCAAAATCTACTAGTATTTCTGATTGTATCTGAAGGTGGCCGCCCACGCTTCCTTTTGTGGGAAAGAGCAAAGCTCTCCATTGAGTGTAAGGGATTGTTGTAGTACCTACTAAATATTCTGTTATACCAGCCCAACTCATAGGGGTAAGCAGCATCAGGAACAAAACTGGCTTTTACAAGCAGCACTAGAAAGCAGTCATACTCTGAGAAGCCACACTGAGAGGGGAGGGGCAAACTGGCATGACAGCATACTCCTGGCTGCCACACCCAAGAGAAAAAGGGAATTCTTTCACCAGGAGTCAAGAACTCTCTCTCCTTTGATATCATCTAGAGCTTTCCTGGGCTGGCTGACTTGTTGGTCTCAGTTAATATTAAAGGCACATTGCAAAATACTTGCTTTGAAATTTAGAAACAAATTTTATTTAAGATCTGAAATACAATTCCTAAAATATCAACTTCTCCAGAAAACCGTGGCTACACAATAATGCATTGCCTCTATCATGTTAGAACGTGCATTAGACTCAAATACAAAAACCATGAAACAAACCACCATCCTTCGACAATTTAAGCAAAGAGAATGCCTAAGGAACAACATAGATGGACTTGCAGAGGATGGGCTGTTTTACTTCAAGCACCATAAAAAAAAAAAAAAGAGCACAAATGCATGGGTTTTCGGATATATACATTAAGTTGAACCTTTGGCACTAGGAATCAGGGCATTTTTGTCACAGAGCATTAACGCATATTAGAAAATTGTGTAGTGTCAAAGGGATAGAACCACCAGCATTCAAGCAATGTTGTCACTAGGCAATAAAATGTTCTACTGAATGTTTCTTGTCTAATTACTGCATACACTGGTAGCAACTTTGAAAGGAGAAAAGGAGTTTGCACTCCTTTCATTTTCTGTTTAAAACAAAACAGAAAACACAACTGAAACATAAGCCCTGTTATACATTAACAATTTTAAAGAACATCAATTATACAAGAAAAAGACTAAGAACAAAAAGAGTGTTTACAGATAGATACCAGACATGAACAGTGAGTGGTCAGTAGACCCTCACAGGGCTTTGCGGTGGTACTCAGCCGAAGCCACTTTGTAATCACTGGCAGTAAACAGAGACGCAGCATTCTTTGCCAGATACTTTAGGAAATCATGCAAATAGCCCAACAATAATGCAAGGCTTTTCTCATCAAGGGGCGTATACGCCAACATTGCTCCGATTCTTACAAATAATCTCAGTAGATGTGGGGCTCCATAAACCTGGGACATTGGCGCATCAGGGTGAGCCAAGAGGATTTCAGCATACTGGGGCCTCTCAAATTTGTAGAGCAGCTGAGTGCCCAACATCACATTGAAATATTCTTTTATTCCTGCCACAACTTCATTAACCGCGTATTCCTTATTATCGACATTTCCCTGCGACTTCTTACAATTTGCATACTCTTCCAGGATAGCATCTACATTTTTCTTAGCAGGGAGTTGAAACAGCTGCTTCTGCCTGGTAACTAAATCCCAGTCCTCAACAAGCCAGGGTTTTAATTCTTCAGGAATCTTCACTTTAACTTCCATTCTATTCTTAAATGCTTCCTCACTCTCAACAGTGGGGTCTGCCCGGGCCCTTTTCTTCCGGGGTGGCTGAGGTGCTTCACTGGTACTGCCACCATCTCCGTTTCCAGGTGTCTTCTGTTTGTTCTTTCTTGTCTTCCTCGCTGATCCTGAAGGGGGGTTCTCTGCAGAACGACCCCCCCATCTGCCTGGGATAGCTGGTTCCAGATTCTTCTGCTGTGGACCAGCAGTCTTCTTTCCTGAGGAGGCCCCTCTCATCTTACTTCTCTGCATATTGCTTCTAGTTGGTTTTTTGAAGTTGTCTTCTTCTGCAGATTGTTGTCCACGAGATTGAGAACCCTGCTTTCTGGAACTCATTCAACCCTGTTTTTATTCCAACCACTGTAATACATAAAGCATTTTACTTGTTTGTTTTCTATGGTGACCCTTAACACACTGTGCTTAATAAAAGACCCATCAAAGTACAACACAAGCTATTCTCTTGGAATCTGGATCTCAAATCCAGTTCACAATCACATGTAAGTGACTTACTACCTAGAGTGATGACAGAGTACAGAGAAACTGAATACAAAACTTGGTAAATGAAGGAGAGTGAGGAGTCAAAGATGGCTCTGTAATTTTAAGCCTGGGTAATTAATGAATTAATAAAAACACTGATTTTAATGGTCAGTTTAGAATCAGCGATAAAGTAATAGGAAATAACTAATCCATCCATTCAATTAGCTATCATACATTATTGCAGATCTGCTTTGGGATGTACCATGCTAGGTGCTAAGGATTCAAATATCTAAAGTGGTCAATTAAAAAACAGTGAGGTTAGGGGTGTTATGCTAAGTGAAATAAGTCAGGCAGAGAAAGACACCATATGTTTTCACTCATATGTGGAACAGGAGAAACTTAACAGAGCACTATAGGGGAGGAGAAGGAGAAAAAAACAGTTAATGAGAGGGAGGGAGTCAAACCATAAGGGACTCTTAAATACTGAGTACAAACTGAGGGTTGACGGGGGTGGAGGAGAGGGGAAAATGGGTGATAGGCATGGAGGCGGGTACTTGTTGGGATGAGCACTGGGTGTTATATGGAAACCAACTTGACAATAAGCTATAAAAAATAAATAATATAAAATACTTCAAAAAAGAAAAAGAAAAAAAACCCAATGAGGTTAGTACAATGATAGTTATAGGCACAGAGTATTTAGGAGTAAACAAGAAATGGTACAGGACACAGTTATTAGCTGAAATCACTTGGAGGAGGGAGAAGTCAGTGATGACTCCCAGGTTTAGAGAATGGGTGATTAGGTCATTAGTATTATCACATGAATTGCATCTAGAGGAGAAAACTGATTAGAGAGGAAAGACGTTCAGTACTGGATATATTAAGTGTGAGGTATACAGTTAGATATTTAACTTTCAGGCTCAGCTAAAGGTCAGAGCCAGAAACAGAGATCTAAGAGTAATCATCGTACAGCTTGAAAGCCATTGAAATCATTCATGAAGAGAAGAGGAAGAAAAACTGAACCAAAGTATGGAATACTGGAAAAACCTAAAAATGACGTATATAGGGGGTGAGCAGAGAGACCAAAAACAAAAGAAAAATGGTCAGAGCAGCAAGAGAAGAATGTTCTGGAAGCCAAAGAAGCTGACAGTTTTAAGAAGGGATTGGGATAAAATGCAACAGAGAGGGCTAGTAAGATAAAGATGAAAAAAACAATGTTCTATGATTCTTCCAGTGTGACAGATGAAGCAATTTCTTTGACTTACATAATCCTCTTCCTTCCTTCCTTTCCAAGAACTCCTAGTGTTCTCTCAGATGGAACCTCCTAGATCTCCTGGGATGGTCTGGAAGGATAAGGCGGGAGACACGACCTAGAAAGGAAAACAGGTATCTGGCATGAAGATAAATTTTTGTGAAATAATACAGAATAAAATAATCTAATTTTATGGCCATGTGGTTTACAACTGTAGTATCAGAGAAAATATATGAGCTCCAATGTTAGACATAATTCTACTTCAATTAGGCTCTGTCATTTATCAGTTGTGAGGATTTAGGCAAGATACGTAAGCTTACTTGGCCTCTTTTTCTCATCTATGGAATGAAGCAAATTACCCACTAGCTTTCACAGGTTCTTGTTAAGAATTTCTTAAATACAATGTGGCTGAATAGCCACCACAGTACCTTGCAGGCATACATGTAAATATGGATACAAAAACGTTCGCTGCAGTGGTGTTTTTGATACTGAAGAACTGGAAACCCCTAAATTTTCTAACAAATTATGTATGCACTATGGAAGAACATTCAAATGAATTAAGCAAAAAACCACATACCAACACGGAGATGTTGGATTCTGTATTATTAGGTAAATAGAGATAATGCACAGTATGTACAACAGGATCCTGAAGAGATAGATAGCACAGGTCAAAAAAGATAAGCCTTATACAGTTCTTATGAACAGTAAGTGTGATCAAATTCCTGTGCCTGGTTGGCTGTCAGTTAAGTGTCTGACTTCGGCTCAGGTCATGATTTCGCACTCTGTGAGTTTGAGACCCACATCAGGCTCTGTGCTGACAACTCAGAGCCTGGAACCTGCTTCAGATTCTGTCTACTTCTCTCTGTGCCCCTCTGCCTCTCTCAAAAATAAACATTAAAAAAATCCTGTTTTAAAGTGATATGTGTAAATGTGTAAGTATCTAAATGAATAAATACCAGATTGTTAAAATCAGGGTAGCCTCTGAGAAAAAATGAGGGATGGTGGATCAGCATTAAACCAGATTTCTCTGGTAACTGTGGCCTTTTACCCACAGAAAAAGCCCCTCAACCAATCCCTAGACCTTAAAATGATGTTGAGCAGGTGTCAGGGAAACTCTGAGGGGGGAAAATAAAAGTTAAGAAATGCTAGACAGAAGTTTGAATCAGGGAAACCAGTTATTGGAAAGACAGACCTGGGTGCTAGAGCTTTCATAATATCCTCTAATTAAAAGGGTACAAGAAATGAAAGGACAAAGGTGGTCCTCGGAGAGCATTAAAACCTGTAAATACAGTTACTGACCCTCTGGGAATCAGAAATCTTCTGAGAGGGATATCCGCACACATCCTGTGAAGGATCAGACAGCAGCTGTGTCATGGCATACATGATAAGCTATCATGCTTACAAAAGGAATTTGTTTCTAAAAAAACATTCATTGTGACCAGGACAGAGGGAACACAATATCTGTTTTAAGAGAATTTAGTTAATATAAGTGAAATCCAGAAAACCTACCTCAGAACTAATATAGTGCAGAGCTTCCACAAAACAAGGGGACAGTTAAATACCAACTAAAGAAAGCAAGATGGCCCAGTATCAGCCAGCCAGACTGTCTAAAACAGAAAGCAGGCAGGCTGGAACAGGAAGTATTTTGGAAGTCTCCCTGGTCATCAGCGTCTTTACTGAGGAGGACCCTGAAAATGATAGCTGAACCTACTGTACATCCTTGACACTAATCACATATATTCATTCATATAAAAACTACAAAAAGGAATTCTACCTGCTTCTGATTAGCTGGGAGAGTTGTCATTCTCTACAAATTCTATTATTCATATGAAGTCTCTATGAAATATCTTTCATTATACAGAAAAATACTTATACAAGCCAAGGTTTGTGACCAGAGTGAAAAAAGCCAGGGACACCTTTCTAGGAATTGTCTCAGGTACCTTTATTTTCATCCAAGTATCCCAAAGATCAAACAAATCACTATTACCTGTAAGTCAGAAACCAGACATCAAAGGAAGGGAATACCTGTCCTTTTGATGTCTGCCCCTCCTTGGAGTGCAAGTTTGTGGATAGCTTTGCACTTTGTACCGCTCTTTCCTGCTTAACACCTCTCATGAACAATGACAGATGTGCTGTGCAGACTCGTTTAAAAAAGTTTGCACTGTAGATTAATTTGGGGCAGTTTTAAACTTTGAATTTGCCAGTTTGTCTTGAGTTTCAGGCTTTATTGTTTATTGACTTACCATGCCTACTCTTTGCCCCTGTCATGGTCCCTCATCTAAATACTACAGAAATCCTATCTCTTCCTTAAATCTCCAGTCCTAGCCCGTTTCCCTCCCATCTCCAGTACCATATGAACTGACACTTGTACTCAAGTTTACAGTTAACAGTTTATTTAAACGTCATGTTAGTTTTGCTTATAGAATTACACCCTTAATCCCTTTTTGTCACAGGTGCTGTTTTACTTATCTCACATATTTTGGAGGAGCACTTAGGTCCCTGGTGAATCAAAGTGAGTGATTCAACACATGAAGAAAATGGAGTCAAATTAGGGACAAATCATCAAATATTTTTCTACTTGTTCTCTATAGGTCAGCTCTAGGGTAGGCTAGACATTGAGAAAAACACATTTGTAGGTTTGCCCTGAGTTTCTATTTTTAATTTCTGTGTAAATATTCATTTAAACAACGGTGAATACTAGATATCAGATCCTAGATCTTCCCTTTTAAAAAAATTGCAACTAATTTTTCCTCATGCTATAATATGCACAGATCTTGAGAGCTATGTATTTTATAGAGTGGCCATACCTTAAAGGCATCCCCTTAAGGAAAAAGTGATTCCCCCTCAATTTACCCTGTAGTAATTATTTAAATACTTGTGTCCTCATTTCCTATTAAGACTTCCAGATGCATATGTAATGGGTCAAGAGGGAATAACAGGTTATCAAATTACTTCCCCCATGCCATACCAATTTCCAACTTTAAAAATTTTTTTTATTTTTGAGAGACAGAAAGAGCATGAGCAGGGGAGGCTCAGAAAGGGAGACACAGAATCTTAAACAGGCTCTAGGCTCTGAGCTAGCTGTCAGCACAGAGCCCGAGGCAGGGCTTGAACCACGAACCGTGAGATCATGACCTGAGCCGAAGGCAGGCGTCCCCCAATTTCCAACTTTGTAAGTAGTGTGTAAAACTATCACACTCATACTCTGATCAGCACCGCCTAGTCTCATTTACAAAATGAAATTCGATAAAACGTTTAGCTGTTCTGCTTAGTGATGCTTCAACATTTAAAGTGTCTATCGGCCTTGTGTGTGTGTGTGTGTGTGTGTGTGTACACATGGCTCTTGTTCTGTGCCTATTTGGTTCTTATAGTGATTTTAACATTTATAATAGCTCTTTATCAAGAGTTGTCATTCTGGGGCAAATATTTCCCCTAGTGTGCTTTTATAGAGTCCAAAGTTAAGATTTTAAAGTTTTATATAATGAAATGTTAGTTTCCCCTTCCACTGTTAAAACAGGTCATTTTAATGGATGTTTTATATTTTAATTCCTTAATCCACCCAGAATTTACTTTGTAAGCTATGAACTAAAAAGCCTGCTTTCCCCAAGTAGTTAATTTTGTGGCAACTTTTCCTTTACATCTGTGTACATAACCAACACACATAATGATGCTGGAATTATCCCTTTACCTCCCCCTTCCCCAATCCCAGGAGTGTGTAGGATTTCAAATCTTATATACATATTCACACAAAAACATACCTTTAAAACTAAATGTATATTTTATATTTGACTTGGCAAAGTGACACCTACTGCCCCACACCTTTTCTTACCTTATCATGGGCATCTGTCATTCTTTTTAACAACATCATTCTATAATCTCTGTGCCAAAATTTAACCAGTCCCTTATTAATGAACATTTAGGTTGTTTCTGATACTTATTATAGAAATGCTATAATAGACATTAAATGGACAGATATATTAGAGCATTTGGGATTTCAGAATTATTCTCAAAAGTGGAACTGTTTCAAAGGATTGGTATATTTATAACTTTGAAGAGATAGAGGTAAATTCAATTTGTAAAGAGCCGCTTTAGTTTGTATTCCCAGCAAAAACCTTAAAGTTCATTCATCTATACCTTCAGCAACACCGGACAAACCTCTTTTGGGGGAAAAAAAACACTTTTTTTTTTTTATTTGCTTATCCAGTATGCAGTAATATTTTATTTGAATATGTGGGATACTGCGCATCTTTCATACACTTATGTTATGTTTTTCTTATGTGAATATTTTTCTTTTATACCAGGTTGTCTTTCTTTATTGATTTCTAACAATTATATCCTAAGTTTTTCTTCGGTATGTCAGAAATAGTTTTTCCAAACTCATTTTCCTTCTAAGGGGGTCTCTTGTGTCAACCTTTTCCTTTGTGAACTTTGGCATTTATGTTTTATCTATGGAAAATGTTCCCAAATCAATATTCTAAAAAAAATTCCTATATTTCTTGGTATTTTTATAGTTTCTTCCAAATACATAACTTTTAATATTAATTATTAAAGAGGTCATCCTTTACCCACTGATATGAAATGCTGTTATATAGACCATTCTAAATTTCTAGATGAATATGGATCTCTTAAGTACCACACTCTCTTCCTAATGATTTTTGATTATTCAAGTTTTAAAGGTTATCATTGTTTCTAGGTCACCTGGTTTGTCCCATCTGTTCTCACACCAGTATCACATTGGTTTAATTATCATAAAGATATAAATGTTGCCCTAGAATAGCACTTGTAAATGGTTTTCCAATTATATTTGATTATTGGAAGTATTATTTGAGGTAGCAAAAACACTGGAGACAACCTAGAGGACTATCACTTGTAATTTGGAAAGATAAAATGTACTTTATCCATAATATGGATTAACATGCTAGTTAAAAGAATGCCACTGTGAAAGGAATCAAATAGAACTCTAAGAATGGATGTGGAGAGAGCCAAGACAATTCGCTAAATAAAAATAGCAAGTTGCAAATACCTAGAGCAGGATACCAAGTCTATGTAAAATAAAACAGAAAACAGTATTATAAAGGTTTTAAAACAGATTCACAATTTAGAGGTCTAGAAGGACTGGTAATAGTGGTTAACTCTGGAGAAAGTAAGAGAATCAGGGGTGATGAAGAAATGGAAACCTGAAACAACTCTGTTAACATTTAAATTTTTTCATTTTAAGGATAATATATTCACATATCAATTACATGACTAAAAATTTATATTAAAATATACAGATTTAAAATTCATAATCATTTTCTGATCTATTCTTATCCTTGGATCTCACACATAGCCAGATTTTTCAGTGAATTATCATTGTGTATCATGAATTTTGTAGGCTTACCATTCAGACTCGGTTCCTTTCCCCTTCTAGGTTCTACCCATCCTTGGAGGTACAGGTCAAGGTCTTTTTCCTCTTTGAGGCTTTCTCCATTTCAGAATACTCTGACCTTGCCTTCTCTGAGCTCCTATTGGCCTAACAGCAGACCTCCCTCCCTTTTGCCCTTATTCATTCTCCAAAAGGCCTTCTGTAAAGGTAATTTTTGTTTTTGTTTCTTGTGCCTACTCATCTACTGCATTTTTTCCACCAGCGCAGTGCCCTCCTCTGCAACCTAGCTTTCAGAAGGGAAAAAAAATTAGAAGGAAAATACAGTGACTCCATGGGAAAATGCAGCTTTCAAGTGACTGGAAAAACCTTCCTTCATCTTCTCATGCAAGTAATAGCCATTTAGGAATGCAGACTCCAAAGGCTAACATTTTTGGTATGGGTGTGTCACAAAGGAGTGTAAACATCTACGGTTTGTTGGAATAAACCTTTAAAAGCACATATACCATTACAATCAATGTATATCCATTCACTTCTGGATCTTGGAACACTTCCTTTATGCTTAATACATTGTTTGAATCCGAGACAAAGGAGGAAGGACACAAAAGCCGTTAGGAGACTGAATATGGTTATGATTTCCTAGATAAAATTATTGCTCCTGGAAATTCCCTTATAAATAACTATGATCAATATACTCAGTATCTTTCTTTAAAAACATTTTTTTTCTAATGTTTTATTTATTTTTGAGAGAGAGAGACCACATGAGCAGGGGAGGGTCAGAGAGAGACGGAGACACAGAATCTGAAACAGGCTCCAGGCTCTGAGCTAGGTGTCAGCACAGAACCTGATGCAGGGCTCGAACCCACAAACCATGAGATCATGACCTGAGCTGAAGCCAGAAGCTCAACTGAGTGAGCCACCCAGGTGCCCTGACTCAGTATCTTTCTCGATTGTTAGGATAAGCCAGAAGTCATAATTCCAGAATTCAGTTCTAGTGTTAACTGCTGCTTCTGGAAAATCAGGAAAGAAACCCAACAGTATTAATTTGTTTACATTTCCAAAAGAATTCACTGCTTTTAGAAGTGTAAGGGTGTATGTATGTGTAAACCAGGATGTACCAGAGAGACTAACAGAGCCATAATTCTTATTAAAGCAAACACTTATATGTGATAAGCACTGTCCCGGTACTTCACATGTAATCCCTTCAAAAATCCTATGAAGTAGGAACAATTATCTTTATTTTACACACGAGAATATTTAGGGACAAAGTGAGTTAAGTACCATGTCCAGGATCACAGAGTAAGTGGCAGAGACAAAATTCAAATTAGAGAAGTCAGTCTTTACCTTAACCACTAAATTATGCTGTACCAGGGAGGAAACAAAATTAAAAAATATTAACATTGTAGTATCGTTTATCAAAGAATGTAATGTTACACACCCCTCTGTTTAGGCACTTGCTATACTGGAAGCACCACTGGACTTGGCCTCATCTTTCCATTATTAGAATTTAGAGTGCTTTCCCAGATAGGTGCTTATTAATCTTAAAATATTCCTGGACAGTTAGGAAGGTTATTGAGAATTATCTTGTTTGAGAATTTAGGCCAGTAGAAGGGAGGCACTCACCCAGATTCTGTAATCAGGGATGGTTCTCAATCAGGATCAGATCTTCTGATCCTTATTATACAGCAAACTGAGCTTTTCTGATGATGGCCTGGAAGGTCAAAGAAGGGGACAGAAAAAAACATAAAATAAAAAGATAAGAGATCCCTTTTTTCTTCATCAATCAATGCATTTTATCCCACACAAAGCACACCATAGCTGATAAATAATGTACAAATGTTCCTTTTTCCCTTCTTGTGCTTGTATTTTCAAATTTACTTTATTGTACATTTATTTTGATTTTCAATAAACTGTCTTTTTTCAACTTATTAAGAATAATTTCAAATAAATAAAAATGTACAAGGAACAGTATTATAAACCTACAACAATTACCCAGCTTCAACAATTACTAACTGAAGGCCATCTTGTTTCATGTATAACCCCACCCACTGCTCCCCCCCACTGATTTTTTTTTAAGCTCACCGAATAGCTATTTTCTGTATTTTATTATGGAAAATGTAAAAAATATACCAAGGAAGACACTAATATAAGGAACCCCATATGCCCTATCACTTAACTCAAACAATTAACTTAGGGCCAATTTTGTTACATCTATACCCCTCCCCACTTCCCCCTATCGTTGAGATTATTCTGAAGCAAATCCCAGTCATCTACGTATATGAAGTCATTCCCAGACATTTTATTACTTAATACGTAAATATTTTCCTATATATCTCTACAAGATAGTTTGAAAACATAACCATTAATGCCATTATAACGTCTAAAAAATCGACATAATTCCTTTAAAAATGCATCAAACCCGTCTTCAAATTTTCCCAATGCAACTTAATTTTTTTTTTTTTTTACAGTTAGTGTGTTCAAATCAGGATACAAACAAGGTCTACTCATCGCATGTGGTTCATCTCCTGATCGCTCTCGTTCTCCATCTCCCCTCACCCCCCGCCTTTTAAACTTTTCAATATGGAAAATTCCAATCCCCGCTATTTTGAGCTAATTCTAAAACCGTAAACTATTTCAGTGGCAAAGATTAATATGTCTCTTTTATAACTCGAATTTCTCCTAGGGAAGAAGTTGATGGGCAGGAATAGGAGTATAATGAACGAATTTACATAATTTGTTTTTTTCTCATTCTGTTACGCGGGTTTTTCACTCCCCAATAATAGCGAATATCTTTCGGAGCCATTATTGGTCTTAAGTGTCTTGTACGCAATAACACAGTACAAGCCTCTGAGGTAAACGTCTCTGAGGTAGATGCTATTATTATCACCATTTTACAAACATGGAAACCGAGACACTGAAAGAACAGGAGCCAGCCCAAGCAGGGCGTTGGCGAGCAGGAATTTAAATGCGGCTCTGCTCAGCTGTAAAGTCATTTGTTAATCTTGTCTATATACGCGACAATAAAAAGAAATCGTCAACCCTTTCACCCCACCCCCACCCCGAAACCTGAAACAAGAATCCAGTTCTTTCCAGCAGCCGACGTGTGATCACTGCCGTCCCTCCAACCGCCATAGTAAAGCCAGGTTTCTCTGGCAACTGATATCCATAGGCAGACACGTCACCCTGGAGGCGGGCTTATGCCCTTCAGCCAATCACAATCGTCCTGTCTAAGTTTTAGAATGTTCCATAACCAAATGATTGGACGAGGCCTACCACGTCAGCAATGACACTTCACTGCAGTGAAGGCGGGTGCTAGCAACCTGCTTCTTCACGGTTAAGGATTGAAGCAAACCAATCAGCTTTCTCCTTTAGTGTGGGCTCTGGCCAATGACGCTCGGCCTCTTAGGTTTTTAGCCCGCCCACTAAAAGTGCGACAGCCGTTGGGCCATAAGTCTATAGGGCAGGGTGTTCACGTGGCCTATTTTCACGACCCAGAGTTCCCCTGACCAGAGTTGTGGGTTTTTTTTTTTTTTTTTTTTTTTTTTTTTTTTTTACTGCAGGGAGGCATTATGGGTTTTTTTCCCACTGGGAAAGGAAGTGTCTACGTGGCCTGCGGAAACAGGATCGGCGGAAATGAGCTAAGGTTCCCGCGAGTGGGGAAACGCGAGGTCAAATCCTGGGGCCACGCCCCCCAACCTCTTGCGCAACTCTCGGAGTGAAAAAAAGAGCGGCGGTTTTAATGTGTGTGAGGGATGTTGCGACCGTTGTGTTTGTGCGCGGGGAATTCACGTAGCTTTGGGCTTGGGGTGTGTGCGCGCGGCAGTCCTCGTGGCATTGGAGGTGGTGGGTGTGCGCAGGGGTGCGCCCCTAGCGTTGGAACTCAGTGTTGGGGCAGTATGTGTCCCCGCGCGGCGGTGTGCGTGCGTGTGTGACCGTGGCTGTGTGCGCGCGTGCGTGCACGCGCGTTGTGTATGGAATGTTGTCTACTTTTCTATGAGTTTGAAAATTGTTCTAATGAAAAGGCAAATAAGTCAAGGCGACCATAACCAATAAGGAGCCTTTACCAGAAGTATTTTGGTCTCTTATATCGATTTAATTTCAGACCCTAAATATACACTTTCCTCCCACTTTTTGTTGTTGTTGCTAAAATTGTTCTAAACCATAGTTCTCCAGTTAAGAGCCAACCCTCCTAATCCCATATTAGCATTCCAAAGAGCAGCTTCTTTCCCCGTCTCTAGTATCCTCTCCCATCCCCCACCTCCAAAGTTGCGTGCAGTTCTCTAGGCTGGAGCACAATTTTCTGCTGGCAATATCTGTATGTGACAGCCTTCTCCAGTCTCTATCGTGTTTTCTCTCTCTCTCTGTCTCTCCAGTCTATACAGACTCCGAATTTCTGTAGGGGCTGAGGCTCTCTTACCTTTTTGTCCTGCTCTCCAAGCACAGTGCCCTTCAGGCAAGTATGCTCTGTTAATTTTCCAGAAAGTTCTCATGAGTTTTATACCTCTTGAGTCCACCACTAGATGCCACCAAATCCCAGCAAAGAATTGGCTGTTTAGTCCCTGGAAATACGGGATTTTGTTCCCTCTCTTCCTGATTTGTTGAACTCCACAATCTATGGGGATCCTATATATCTTTAATTGCTAGGGGAAAATCAAATTAACTTCTGTAAATAGCCCAGCCAGGAAAGAAGCTGCTCCTTGGACCATCTGGATCTAGGGCCTTTTTTTAAAAAATTCCCCCCT
This sequence comes from Helogale parvula, assembly GCA_004023845.1. Taxonomy (NCBI): domain Eukaryota; kingdom Metazoa; phylum Chordata; class Mammalia; order Carnivora; family Herpestidae; genus Helogale; species Helogale parvula. The sequence goes on along the minus strand of PJEM01007830.1, from coordinate 58,227 downwards.
CCACCCCTCTCTTCTTTCCTCCTTGCCTTTTTTGGGGTGTCAGAACTGATGAATGGCCCCAGTCACTGATGTTGATGAAGACAGAATTCTTTGTGTGCACCTTCTTTTCAAATGCTGACAACACTTCCTGGTGGAAAATGTAGATGGCTGCTTAGTTAATTGAAAACTGATCTTTTTCTCTTGAAATTTTCATTAAATATGGGTGTTTGCACCCTATATTTTTGTAGTGGTGCTGCTACACTTTGTTATGTCTTTGGAGTTAGAGACCTAATTTAACTTTAATTTTATTTATTAAACATTTTTTAAACATTCATTTTTAAGAGACAGAGCACGAGTTGGGGAGGGCAGAGAGGAGATACAGATTCGGAATCAGGCTTCAGGCTCTGAGCTGTCAGCACAGAGCCCAATGAGGGCTCGAACTCATAAACCGTGAGATCATGACCTGAGCTGAAGTTCGACACTTAACCATCTGAGCCACCCAGGTACCCCTTTATTTTTATTTTTTTAATGTTTGTTTATTTTGAGAGAGAGAAAAAGCATGAGTGGGGGAGGGGCAGAGAGAAAGTAAGAGAGAGAATCCTGAGCTGGCTGTGCTTGTCACCACAGAGCTGACATGGGACCTGAGCTGAAAACAAGTGTCAAGCCCTTAACCGACTGAGCTACCCAGGTGCGTGGAGACCTAATTTTAATTCACTACTTCCTAGTTCTGAGACCTTGGGCAAATAATTTATGTTCTGTGATCCTCAGTTTTTTTGCATGCTTTCTATACTTTAGATGGTGTGTCATATCCTTTACATGGATATTCTTTTATTCCTCACAAAATCCTTATTAGATGGGTCTGAATAAATAAAACCCATAAAACCAAAAATATATCTTTCAATGATCAATCATACGCGTGTGTGCATGCACGTGCACAAATGTGCACATGCACACAGAGGTGAGGGGATCAAGATTTAGAGCTGTGGTTCTCCAAGTGTGTTTTTTAGACATGCCAAGTAGCATTATTACCACCTTTGGGGAGGTTGTCAGAAGTTCAGATGCTCAGACCCCACCTCAAACCTAATGAATCAGAAATCTTAGGGGTAGGGTTTGGTGATCTGTGTTGTAACAGAGTCTTGTGCTGATTCCAATGTACACTGAAGTTAAAACCATTGCTTTGGAAGGCCAAAATGCAATGCTCAGTTTTGTACACTCCACTAGAGGGTGCTACATAATGTAAAGCAAAACAATAAATGATATGTTTATTGAGACACCCTGTATATTTTTTCAAAATTTTTTGTCCTTTTTTTTTTTTACCTGCTTCTTGAGCCCAAGTCCTTGACAGTACTCTGTTCATCTATAGCAGCTTGTCTTTCTGGGCCTCAAAATACATTACAGCTACCTTGTTCCCTGCTTTGGCTAACACTGACTAGAGCACCAAGTAGAGGGCAGAAAAACAAACCAAGTAAGTGGAAATATTTTGATCATTTAATACCCTTCCTCATCTCTATTCTATAATAAGATAGCACATAAAAGCTCGTAAGTGTTTCCCTTCTTGCTTTTATATCCCGCAAATGTTCTCTCTATCCTACACCTAATCTATTTTAGTTTGTCTGAACCTCTTCTGTGTGTAGGGGAGGAACCTGGGTAGTGAGGAAACCCGGTTGTTGAAAGCCTATTGTAGGCCACACTATATAGCTCTATACACATTAATCCCAACAATAGGTCTGTAAATTAGGTGATAATTATAATTTTATAGGTGGTGAAAGTGAGTTCTAGAGACTGTAATTATTTTTCTTTGGTCAAATGACTTGTAAGTAGTGGAGTCTGGGTAATTCCTGGTGTATCTCACAGTACCATCCTGCTAAACTTTCTACTGCTCAGTTTTGAGTCTGGTTTAGTTACTTACTGTTTATGTAACTTAACAAGTTCTTTAAATTTTCAGAGACTCGATTTTACCATACATTAAATGAGAACAAATATTTCTGCTTCATAATGTTAGAGATGCAGTATCTAAAACAGTAGCCAGTAGACATGTGGGTATTTAACTTTGGATTAAAGTTAAGTAAAATTAAAAATTCAGATCCTCAGTTGTACTAACCACATTTCAAGGGCTCAGTAGCTACTTATGGCTAGTATTAGTACCAAATTGGATATTAACAGATACAGAATATTTCTACCATCCTGGAAAGCTGAATGCACACTGCTGATTTAGAGTTATGAAGTACGTAAAAGGACCTATCATAGTATATAACTCATGGCAGGTGCCCAAGAAAAGTGATTTCATCTGCTCTTTCTTTCAGTATCAGAGCTAGGTATGTTCTCCTGTTTTATTGATAGGAGAGGAGAGTAACTTATTCAGCGTACTTTAATGGAGGATATATCTGGCTTTGGGACCTACATCTCCTGACTTTCACCCATCCTGTTCTACTCTGTTGAATGAGATCTCAAGGCCAAGGTTGTGAATCATGTGAATTAGCCTTCGAGTCAGGGTAGTAGCAGAAAAAGACACAGGAACTGAATGCCTTCTATGTGCCAGGCAGCACTGTGCTCAGTTTTTTTACATCTATTATCTTAGTGAATCTTCCACTGACGCCCAGAGAAGCTAAGTACTCACTTAAAGTTCCCAACTAGCAAATGCAGAGCAAATATTTAGACTTCTTTGACTCTAAAGCCCAAGTTTTTTTTTTCATGATGCCATGCTATTCTCTTAAATGTAAATATCCTCCTGCCCCTTCCACTTACTAAGTAGGATAACGCTTCCTTCCGTAGACTCCTGACTTTTAGTGGGTCCTTAGAAAATGTGAGTTACTCTTTTTTCTTCTTACATTTATAGCTGAGCCATTGTCTTCACAATCTGTTTCAACGGGAAGGGAAAGATAGCTTAGATCACTTTTTGTTTGGATTCAAGACCGAAGTCCAGAGACTGTTTATGGTACCAGCCTTCAGAGAGAACAAACACCAAGTGGCTCCAAGATCTCTATTATTTTCAAGGCCATCATTTCCTAATAAAATGCCTTTGTGCTAATTAGAAACGTGAGCCACCTGAGAGGAGACAAGTTGTAGAGGAGTGTCGACTCCAGTGAAACAATGAGAAAAATATTTTTCTTTCTCAGGGATGTTGGAGCTCTACCCCAGGGCAGTCAAAGAATGAATTTCAGCCTCCTCTCATTTGATAACCTTGCGCTGGGACAGTTTGCTCTGCCTAACAGTAACAGTATCTATTGTCCTTGCCTTGTGACTAAGAGCCTTACTAGGTCTGGAAGGTAGTGGTCAGTCTATTGTAGAGAGTGGAGAGGGACACCAGTGTCCTGTCATGGCTTCTGGATAGTAGATGAAATTGTTACATTCTAAGGTTATTTTAGATTTTTTTTTCATTACATTCTGACTAGCTTATTAGATGATATTTAAAAGAATGGTTAATTTAAAAGTTAAAAAAACCTTAATATTTCAAGGCTAAGCAAAATGGTATTTTGAAAAATAATGTTTTCTATTTATACCTGCTTCGTTCCATAGGGATTTCACAAAACCAGTTCAGCAGATTAGTCTGCATCAGTCTAGTTTGCTAGCCTAAGACAGACAGGACAAAGGATGGAAATAGTCATGGAAGTTGTATCCTTGTTCAGTATTTGTTCTGTTTTAGTTCCTCTCTCCTGTAATCAGCTCTCCCCTGCTTCAACTGGCCCATCCTTTTAGCAGAAGGAGGTTACTTCAAATGACTGAAACCTAAATCCCATCAATGTGGTCCTTGGTGACCTTGGAATGCCAAACTTGCACATAGTGCTTTGGTTTCCCCTTCCTGAGTCAGTAGTTTAGCATGCAGTATACCAGCATTTGTGGTTTTATAAAGCACGGGCTTTACTTGGGTACATCATGTCAAGTTATCCTTGTTACAAATCAACCGACAAGTGAGGACTGATTTTCACCAGGGTATTCTGACTCCTACAATCTGATCATTGTCTCAAAGAGTTTGCCTTGAGCCAGTTCTCCAGAGACAACTTGTTTATGCTTATAAGCTGCACCCACAGTCCCCATTTTACTGGGAATAATAAAAGCTATGTCTTACATAAACTTCAGCTGTCATATTATTAAAGAGGACAAACCGGTGGTATTTAAAGTGATGCATCCTCACAGTGTTGAAGCTTTATGAACCCCATGGGTACATGGTAGTTCTTTCTACATTTGTGTATTTTTTAAGGTCTTCCGTAATAAAACATTTAAAAATGACCACAAAAAGTGCTTCATTAGTCATGAGGAAGAGAACACACATAAGGTTTCTCTTTAGAAGAGTTCTAATTAACTTAGGAGTGGGGTAGAATGTATGCCTCATTAGTAGTGATGTACCATGTAAAAATATGAGCAGCGGATACTTTAGATTGATAAGGCCTCTGCATTAGTAATTCTCATAAGGTCTCCTATAAGGAGAATCTCCTCTGACCTGCAGTTCCCCTCCACCAGACCCTTGAATGAGCCACTATTAGTGAAAGAAATGTATCATAACCATTGGACATTTGGGATTGGGAGGATGGAGTTTGAAAACCACAGAAATGGGTGTCAGCTAATTGATGAAAGCTGTGTTAGCCAGCAGGAAGAGAATCACAGACAAATCTGGGGAAAAGAGACTGCTAGTAGTATAAACAGGCTTCATTCCCATCCCAGGTGAGTGCTGGAGAGAGCAAAACTACTAAGGAAGGAGGGGATCAGGGAGCAGAATATGTGGCAAAGAGGCCCTCAGTTGGAATCTCAAAGGATATTCTTTGAAGACTCTAGGCCCTATCTGATTTTCAGGTTTTAAAACCATTGGGAAAGCCATCTGACAGCAAAGAGTTCACGCAAACAACATGCACACACATGCATACATGCACTCATGCCCAAGGACCTGGAACCTGTCTGTTCAGCTTGGAAAGGTAGTCTCCATAAAGTACACATTGAAAACTATGTGATTTGGTTCTTTCTGTTGTGTTTTTACTGTGCCACTGAGCAAAGAAGGGTATTGGTACATTGCTGGAAGTGAGATACGGTTGGAGAGGTGGGGGCATTGTTTAGAGTATGGGAACGTAGGAGGACATGTTCTTTCAAGGCCTTGAAGTTTGAGGTAACATGATTAGAAACTGGGGTCAGAGAAGCGAGTAAGGGCAGTTCTTCAAAAGGTACAAAGCCGAGATTCACCCAGCTGTTCCTAGGCCAGAGTTGTGGGTGGGACATCAGTGAGACCCAGGCGGGTCCTGCCAGCTTTCAATAGAGCTGGTCTGTGAAACTTGGCTGGGAGGACAGAGGAAGATTGATGTTTGCTCTAGAGTGGGGCTGTCAGCTGTGTTCACCACCTCACCATGGTCCCAGCTGTAAACAAAAGTCCTGGCCCTTCATGGCACTGCAGAGCCGTCCAGGCTGGTGTAAGTCTCTGAGGACAGCTAGACCATTTTCTCACCCTGGCTGACAACCAGAAGACAGAAGAAACAATAGAAGGTGGTGGTGGTGGTGGTGAGGGGGGTCAGGATTGGAAGGGGGTGAGAAGCAGTGTCTAGTGGGAAGGAGCTATCGATTTCAAATCTTAGGTCTTTGGATGCAAGTAACAGAAATCTTTTAGAGAAAGCCCACCCTGTTTCTTGTCAGCTTTACAGATAATAGTGAGTTACTAAAGGAGGCCTGCAGGGACTTTAGTGCCTCATCCACTCATTGATTTATTTCATGAGAGTAATTTAATGTGCCATCACTGGCCTGGGTATCCTGGATGATGCCAAAGTAATAGAAGACAGTTTGTAAATTCAAGGACCTTACAGGGAGTTTGGGGATATGTGTACAGTTAAGTAGCAATACTAAACTGTGTTTCTTTAAATGGTAAGTGACAAACATTGAAGTTTAGAAGCAAGAGAAGCTGTATCTGGGCATGATCAGAGAAGGTGGGATTTGAGAAAGCCTTAGCAAAATAGACATGATTTGGCTAGAAGGAAAAGGTACTTGGCATTCCAGGTTGGTACCAAAGCATTACAAAAATGAGGACTGCTTTGGCTAAAGCAGAAGGTTACTGTGTCAGAGACTTCCTTCAGCTTCTCACCTCCACCAGACTCCTCAACGTAGCTAACCCAGACTTCAGGTCTCACTTGAAATGTCACATCTTCAGAGAAGACTTCCTTGATCTCCAGGTTTACCCTTGCTTTATGTTCCCCTAGCTTGCACTACTTTCCCCTTTTTAAGCTAGGACTATTTTCAACTATTAACTGACTCTTGTCTCCCTACAATTTTTTCTCCACACTATACTCAGAATGTTCTTTGCAAAATGCAAATCTGTTACATCACTTCCTTCTTTAAGACTCTCCTACCCCAACCTCTTCATTCTCTTTTGCCTCCATTTAGGTACTTCCTGCTTCCTTCCCTCTTTTTTTTTTTTTTCCTTCAGGTCATGTCTTAACTGTCTCTGTCTCAGGGAAGCCTTCAGGACATCCCTTCCCCTAATTTCAACCTCAACTAGGTCAAGTCCCCCTCTTAAGTATTTCCATAAGACTTCCACATTTTCTCCATTTTTCTATTCTCTAATAACTTAGTCCAAGTTTGTCTCCCCTACCAGAATATAAGTAAGCTCTCTGAGGGTAGGGGCTATGTTTCTTCTTCACCCAGTTGCCCATATATTTAGTACAATGTCTGGCATATTGTGTAGGTGCTCCACAAAAAGTTGAATGAACCCAAGGGAAATGAGGCGAAATGAGGTGAAAGCCAGCCTGAAGAGACTGTTCTCACATCTAGGGACAAAGGGAAAGCTTTAAAAGTTTTTGGTTGTGGAATGAGGAAATCATGAGACAACACTATCAAAAAAACAAACTATTCAAACAAACTAAACCTAAAGAGCTCAAACCTCAGCTTACCCCAAACCCTCACCTCCCAATTGTCTTGTGGACTCGTATTCTCTCATACCTGTTCCTGCTACCACTTAACTCCTCCAAAAACAAAAGAAAACTTATTGATCATTTGAACCAGAGAGATTTGGCACTAGAGCCAAAAGCACTTCCTTTACAACTTGTATTTGTTCATTGAGGGTATTTATTGCCCACGTCCACTGTTTCAGGCACTTGTGATCTTAGCTACAGATGAATAAGATATTCCTACCTTAATGGGATTCACAACTGAGTGCACTTTTGATGATGATCACTCACTTGATAGCTTCAAATTTCTAGTGAAGGATTTTGCCTTACCTGGTCTCATTTAGGGACTTCTCAGGGTACTAAGAGTCTGAATCTCAGGGTTAGGTCCTCTGTAAAACTGGGGGGTCAAACTCAGAGAATGGATCTTATGCCAACACACACTAGACTTTTATCCTTCCATGAGGAGGCTAAATGGCAGGGTGAAGAATATCTGGAAGGGCATTCAGGAAATAGCCGTTCCTTAACCATATGAGGCTGGGCATAGTAAGGCAAAAACGTCTCTAAGGTATACCCCTTGAGTGAACCAGAATGGAGGAACTCAAAGGACAGGAAAAAGAATTAGATTTCCCAATAAAAATTGAGGAGCTGTCCTGTCCCCTGAGGGGAGCTGAAACAAATGTGTGGTTCTAATAAATCTTGCAAAAATAATCAGAAAGTACTCATCCTTTCCATAGGGTAGACGTTAATGCCAGGGGATGGTTTCTTTTCATCTTAGGCTCAGTCCCAAAGTGGTTAGGAAGATAGTGAATGGGGATCTCAGAATGGCAGTCTGCCTCTGCCCTGCTCCAAGGAAGAGTAAGGGGAAGAAATTCATATTGTTTTGTAGTTGTAGTCTTTCCCAACTGGTTATCTCTTCGTTGAGGGATAACATCAAGCATGGTATTAGTGATATTTTGAAGATACATTCGTTAGTTTTGACCCTCTCTCTCTCAAATCCTTTAACCTGAACAAGAATCCACCACCAGGATATCAGGAGAGTATATAAGTAGCAGAGAGACATGAATTAGATAAATGTCCACAATTCATTGCTCTACTCTGTTAGGTGGCCATGGGTGAAGAGGGTTCATACACTTGGAATTTGAAATCCTAAGAGACAGGCAGGAAGAAATCAGTGGAGTATATTTCAAAGAAGGATAACAATGTACTGAGAAACCATATTCTATCCTTCCTTAAAGGATCAACTTGAAGCTTAGGCCAACAAATAGTGATAATAGGTTTTGTTCCTATTAGGGAAAGGGTAAAAGAAGCATAAGCCTAAGGGGTTCACAAATAAATTCACAAGAGAACCCTGGGGACACCTGAATTTGTAGACTTTGGAGCTTGACATGACCATTTTTTAAAAAGATTTTTTAAGTAATCTCTATACCCAACATGGGGCTCCAGTTTACAGCCTTGAGATCAAGAGTTGCATGCTTTACCAACTGATCTAGCCAGGTGCCCCTTGGCATGACCATTTTATACCTGTAATATCCTAACTGGTGCCAAGATTTATGCTATCCTCTTTCTGTGGGGACTGTGGATATCTAATATGGATATCAGCCAATGTTTAACATGGCAGAGATTGGGGACTGAATGGTCATCACAAAGACAGTTTCCTCAGCTACAGATTGCCTTTGGCCTTTAATCTTCTTCAATCTGTATGTCACAGCAGTCTCAAAAATGAGCCTCTGAAGTTAACACATTATGACACCCTTTGGTCCTTCACTTTCTTTTCCATTCTTTTCCTTCATAGCTTCAACTAAGTTGAAAAAAGGGGAATTATACCTGGATCCTGGCTTTATCCCGATCAGGCCTCAGTATCCCATGTTATCTAATGAGCAGACCGGACCAAATGATCTGGGAAGGCCCTTCCAGCTTTGTTGTGCCAGGTTCTAGAATTCCAAAACATTGTGATCCATTGACCCAGTTGCCTTATGGGAAATCCCATGAGAGATTAGATTTCTAAAAGAGCCAGCTGTTTGTTTCTCTGTGTGGGAATAGTGGTAAATATAGTCAGTATAGCAAAAATGTTGCTGTGACCATAGTCCCAAGCATTCTAGCCCTTTTGATGGTCAGGGCTGTCTTAATAACAATGATGCTCACTGCCTGAAGTACTTTAAGGATTAATGCTAAATTGAGGACTGATAATACTGTGATCAGTCAGTAAAGCATTGTCAGTAAGTGAAAGAGGAGGGAAGCGAATAAAGATTCAGGACTTCTGTGGGTTGATAATTTGGAGGGGAGCTTAGAGTTAAAAAGATGCCCAATTGCAAGATTCTTTTGTCATGACTGCCTTTCATTTTGGACTATTCTCAAAAACCAAGGTCTTTTTATATACTATTATCCAAATAATACAGTTGTAACACCTCTTGACCTGTTAAATGAATTGCCTCTGAAAGTTGTAGATGATGTAGTATTGTTTTTCAAATTTTTAAAAGCAGGAGTAACTTCTCTTCTTGCTTCCCCTATCCCTACCCCAAACAAAATATTATGGTGAAGTAAATATATAAGTCAAAACTAAAGGTAGTTTAACTGAAATATATGTGTACAGTGTGTGTGGTGGGGGAGGGACTGTCTGTTCTAGGGTTTCTTGAAGCTGACTTGCCCAGTAAATAGGGCATTGAACTGAGATATGAAAAGCCTGGATTTTGGTTTTGCCACTGTCACTAACTCATTGTGAGACTTGGGTAAGTCACTTGGCCTCTGTGAGCCTTATTTCCTCATCTTTTTTTTATGGATATATGATTATTTTACCTCAAAGGTTTACTTTGAGAATGAAATGCCACCTAACTGCTTTGAAAAGAAAAAGGCTACAAGCATGCTTGTTACCTTGATAGTATGGCCCCTCATGATACACCCCTTGCAAAGTAAGTATAGTTGGTGAGAACTGATGCTGCAATTGGGTGCTTGAAAAAAATTTTTTTGAAGAACTACAGTGCTCACTAAAAAGAAATTATCTAGCAAACACTAATTCATTTCATGCTGTGAGTTCAGTTTGGGGAATTCAATGATAAATACATGATAATCCTTGACTTCAAACTCATAGATATGTATGAGGGAAACAGATAAAAGAACCCTATATAATCTTACAAGTATAAATATAGAGCTATGTACAGAGTGTTATTGGAAAAACAAAATTTGGACGTTGAGGTAACGGGTTTGAGACAGCTTTACAGAAAATGTGATATCTGGTTAGAATCTTGACAGATGAGTGGGAATACCTCAGGTGGAAGAGGTCATAGGAGGGCACTTAATTATTTTTTACATATATTTATTTTTGAGAGACAGAGACAGAGAACAAGTAGGGGAGGGGCAGAGAGAGAATGAGACACAGAATCCAAAGCAGGCTCCAGGCTATGAGCTGTCAGCACAGAGCCCGACGTGGGGCTTGGCTTGAACCCATGAACCGTGAGATCATGACCTGGGCCTAAATAAGAAGCTTAACTGACTGAGCCACTCAGGCACCCCTGAGGGCATTTAAAAGCTTAGGGAACAGCAAAGGCACAGGGCATTAAACTGGATGAATTATTGGGTTCAGAGTTCTGTGGGTGGTTCAGCATGGCCAAATACAGGGTGCATTTAGGTGATTGAGGGGATTGATGAGAGAAGAGACCGGAGGAACTGGCAGGGGCCAGAGCAGAAAATCTCTTAGAGGTCAATTTCAGGAATGTGGACTTTTTCCATGGGCGCCTGGGTAGCTCAGTCAGTTGAGTGAGCATCCGAATTCAACTCAGGTCATGATCTGGCAGTTCATGGGTTGGAGCCCTCATTGGGTTCTGTGCTGACAGGTCAGAGCCTCGAGCCTGCTTTGGATTCTATGTCTCCCCCTCTGTCTCTCTCTCAAAATTAAATAAACATTAATTTTTTTAAGTTGAAAAAAAAAGGCATATGGACTTTTTCCTGAAGACAGTAGGGAGTTATTGATGGATTCAGAGCAAGGAAGTGTCATAAATAGATTTGTGTTTTAGAAAGGCCAAGTTAGCAATAGTGTGGGGGCTACAAAATGATACTGGAATTAAAAGCTGAACCAAGGGGTGCCTGGGTGGCTCAGTCGGTTAAGTTACCAACTCTTGATTTCAGGTCAGGTCATGATCTCACTGTGGATTCGAATCCAGCAGTGGGCTCAGCACCAACAGTGCAGAATCTGCTTGGGATTCTCTTTCCCTCTCTTTCTGCCCCTCGCCTCTTCTCTTTCTCAACATAAATAAACTTTAAAAAAGCACTGGGTGTTATATGGAAACCAATTTGACAATAAACTATTATTAAAAAAAAAACAATGTAAAAAAAAATCTGTACCAAGATGAGGTCAGGGAGAATAGAGAAGGGGTGACAGACTTCAGAAATATTTGGAAGGTTGGGGTGCCTGAGTAGTTCAGTCAGTTAAGCATCCAATTTCAGTTCAGGTCATGATCTCACAGTTCATGAGTTTGAACCCTGTGTTGGGCTCTGCACTGACAGCTCAGAGCCTAGAGCCTACTTTGGATTCTGTGTCTCCCTCTCTATCTCTCTCTGCCCCTTCTCCACTTATGCTCTCTCTCTTTCTCAAAAATAAATAAACATTTAAAAAAGAAATATTTGAAAGGTAGACTCAGCAGGACTTGGTGATTGATTTGATCTGAGGGCTATGGAAGAAGGAGTTGTAAAGGATGACTCGCAGGTTTCTGGCTTAGGTGACTGGGTAGGTGGAAGTCCCACTGATCAAGATTGGAAAGATTGGTGGAGGGAGTGGGAGAGGGAGTTTGAAGGAAATTATGAGTTGTTTTGCTATAGACATGTTGAATTTGAGGCATTTGAAGGATGTGCAGTGGAAAGCTTTAACAGAATTGGAAAATAGGACTAGAGTGGTGGAGAGTCTGAACTGAAAGTAGAAATTCAAGAACCATCTGCATACAGGTTATGACAGCCATAAAAATAGTTGAGAACAGCCAAGCAGTAAGTAAGTGTGCGACAAGGGGAGGTGAAAGCCAAAGATGAAATTTTGGTGAATAAGGAACACCAAGAAGCAGTGGCCAGAGGAGCAAGTGAAGATGCTGGAGAATGAAAGCCAAGGGAGAAGAAAATTTTAAAGAAGCTGTGACAGCTCTGACAAATGTTACATGAAGTCATGTGAGATTAGGACAGAAAAGTATTGACTTGATATAGCAATTAAGAAGGCAGTTTGAGGAACATGGGAAAAGCATTTTCATGAGGAAGGTAAGGGAAGGAAGCAGAGGATAGGTTACAGTGTGTTAAAGAGTAAATGGCAGTCATGAGCATGTGAAAATATCTAATAAGGATAATCCTTTTAAGAAAGTTGGTGATGAATGGAAAGAAAACAATAGATCAATAACTGGAGGGAAATTCAGGATCCAGTGAAGGGTGGTTTTGATTTTATTTTTCATTTTTTTTAAGATTTTATTTATTTTTAAAATTTTCAATGTTTATTAAGACAGAGAGAGAGAGAGAGAGAGAGAGAGAGAGAGAATGAGAGAGAGAACCAGTGGGGGAGGGGCAGAGAGAGAGGGAGACACAGAATCCAAAGCAGTCTCTAAACTCTGAGCTGTTAACACAGAGCCTGAAGTGGGGCTTGAGCTCATGGACTGCAAGGTCATGGACCTGAGCTGAAGTCAGATGCCCAAATGACAGAGCCACCCAGGCACCCCTTATGACTTTATTTTTAAGTAATCTCTATACCCAATGTGGGTCTTGAATCCACAACCCCTAGATCAAAATTCTGATGCTTCGCTGACTGAGCCAGCCAAGTACCCCTATTTTTCATCTTGAATGAGAGATTTTCCCTCGTTTTTCCTCTTCCTCCCCTCATCTCTCCTCTCATCCCTACTTTTCTCCTCCTTTCACTCTTCCTCCTCCTCCATATCCTCTCTCTTTAAAAAAGCTGAGATTCAGAAAGAGATTAAGCATTTTGTCATTGTTACATAATTTGTAAGCATATTATATGTCAGCAGAAGAACCCAGTGAGAGTGGAAAGATTGAAAAAATAAAAAAGAGGTCCATGTGCTAGAAACTTGACAGGTATATGATGATGTGGTCTGGTCATGTAATAGCTAATCTTTATTGAGCACTTACTATGTGCCAAGTACTGAATTAAGCATTTTGCCTAAGTTATCTCATTTTATTTCCACCACAACCCTATGAGGTAGGTACTGTTATCACCTTCTTTTAACAGATGCGAACATTGAATCACAGGTTCAATGATTTGCTCAAGGCCACATAGTTATTGTGTGCTAGATCTTTCAGAGCCTTCAAATGACCCTTTAGAAGAGGAAACTGAGGCTGAGGGAAGTGAAGTCATTTGCCTAAGAGCCCATGTCTAGTGAGGATTGGACCTGTAATGCAAACCTAGTCTCTGTTTGGTACCAAAACCATGCCCTTAATCACTACACTGTCATGAATAGAAGCTATTAAAATAAGTATATGTGCATATTTTTCTAGATCCAGCTCTGTAAGGCAAAATGTTTCCCTTGAATTTAGTTAATAATAAGAATTGCCCTTATTCCAGGGGGTTGATAGTGAGAGTATGTACTTCCTTGTAATATACCACACAGCACCCTGGACATTTGTAGATAACCTCATGGTGAAAGCAGAGACTAAAAAAAACAGGCGCTTGGGTGGCTCAGTTGGTTAAGCATCCAGCTTCGGCTCAGGTCATGGTCTCATGGTTTGTGGGTTTGAGCCCCCTATTGGACTCTGTGCTGACAGCTCAGAGCCTGGAGTCTGCTTTGGATTCTGTATCTCCCTCTCTCTCTGCCCCTCCCCCACATATGCTCTGTCTCTCTCTGTCTCAAAAATTAAAAAAAAAACATTTTAAAAATTTTAAAGAAAAAACAACTAGTCAGGCAGAGTGGCAACAGTTGACTTTTTCAGGTGGCTTTTTCAGCAACCATACTTCATCTTTCCTTTTTTTTTAAAGTCTTTAAAATTTTTTTTAAGTTTTTTATTTATTTTTGAGAGACAGAGACAGTGCGAGCAGGGGAGGGTCAGAGAGAGGGAGACACAAAATCTGAAGCAGACTCCAGGCTCTGAGTTAGCTGTCAGCACAGAGCTCGATGCAGGGCCCAAACCCACGAACTGGGAGATCATGACCTGAGCCAAAGCCGAAGCTGGACGCTTAACCGACTGAGCCACTCAGGTGCCCCCATACTTCATCTTTCCATGCAGAGAAAACTCTAAATGAGAAAGCTCCTGGATCAGGTGTCCTTCCTCCTTCCGGGCTCAGATTTGCTAACAAGCTGTTCTGATGCCACTAGTCCAAGTCTGTAGACTATAAATGTTATCCTAGTTGTGAAGTATAATGGAGCAAGCAATCTAGGGCCTGGAAGAACAGCCTAATTGCTCTCCTTTCAGGGATGACTGGCTCTCCAGTTGGAACAGTATGTGGATCAGGGAGAAGTATATTATTGTAATGCCAAAATCCCCACTTCTGTACTCGTTTGTCACTGCCAGAGTTTTCATTTGGTGATTGATTTTTGAAATATAGCTTGATACTAGTCTTCATATTTGGAATAGTATTAATGTTTAATCAGATCATTATCATTCTTTATTCAACAATGTAATTTACCAGGTTTTGATGTTTTCTTAACTTTGGTTCTATTATACCTGAGGATCAGGTTGGGTGTGTGTGTGTGTGCATACACATGTATGTGTGAATTCTATCTCATTTGATAAGTCCCATTCCAGGTCTATTTTTCTGTGATCAATAGGTTAATGGAAAGGGAATGGATAGAAATGTGGTATATAATAAGCCATGTGAGAAAGCATGCTTTCGTTCTATATATATCTACTGAGTATTGCTATGTATCAGGAGCTGTGTGAACTAAAATGCTATATAAGATGCAGTCTCTGCCATCAAAGTGCTTATTCTACATTTCTTCCATTCAGTAAGTGATAATACTACCTGAGTTCCTAATCCCTGATAGTTCCTATGCTTGACTGATTTGTCATTCATCAGCAGTGCAGCCTAGGAAGATCTTTAATCTCAACATAGTGGATTTAAGTTTAAGATTTTGACAGCCAGAAATAAGATAATAATAATTACAATGTTGAGAATAATAAATCAGGAATGGCAAGAGGCAAGTGGGGACACGTACAAAAATTTCCAGGAGGTTATAGGTTCTGGACAAAGTTGGGATATTTGTATGGGTCAGTGAAAAGGGAATATAACTTCAAGAGTCAACTTAATATTTCAACTAGAAGTGGCAGTTCTTTGGTGATAGGTGGGGGAAAAAGGCTTATGGGAGAAGGTAAAAGGGATATATTGTATTCACTACCTTTCTTCCACATCAAAAGTTCTTTTTGTTTTGACTGTGAATTCTGGGAGAGCAAAAGGCCCTGCTTGTGGATTGAGGGGAAAGAGGAATACAGGCTACTGGTTTTCCACGGAGCAGAGCAAACTGAAGGGAAAATGGAAGCTCAGATAGCCTTAACAACTGCATAACAATAACTGCCTTTTCTCTGGAAAAATATATGTATAAAATATTTAACTGACATTGAAAATTAATCAATTAATGAAAAGACCCAATGCACTTTATTTATGTAGGAAGTTCCCCCCCTTTAGAAAATATGCTGTTTGGGGGTGCCTCTCTAGCTCAGTTGGTGGAGCATATGATTCGTGATCTCAGGGTTCAGCCTCCATGTTGGGCATGGAGCCTACTTAAAAAATAAATAAAAAAGAAAAAATGCTGTTTTAAAACTTAAAATCACTTTTATATATGATCCAAGCAGAAAGTAGTGTGGGTCTCTGGAGGGGTGAGTACTATGAGGGTGAATGAAAGTCACTTTCTAGTGAGTCTCTTCTGTTACTTCTGCCAGTTCACTGTGGTGAAAAGGGTCCATGTTCAAGAATTTCATGATTGAATGGATTGGTAGGTGTCAGATGCTTCCAGTGGGACCCAGCTATCCCATCCCCCCTCCCCCATATATGTGTGGTAAGGATGAGGAAAATGAAAGCCATTTCCACCTGATTCTGACACCATATGTCTCCCTTCTCCAGCTGGGGGCTCTGATAGGGAGGGACAGTACCTTCCACCTGGCATTGCCTCTGAGTAGCTTTGTGAACTCCTTTGGGCTATTATGTTGGTTGGTACTTTGGCTTCTGTGGCTCCCAGCACCAGCTGATGCACTGAGCTGAGTCCCAGTTGGGAAGGCTGTATTGCTCAGTGCTGTAGCTGTCTCCAGGGCATTGTTCTTGAGACTTCCAACAGGGCAGATTTGTGCAGTTGGCCCAGCTGGACAAGATCTATAACAAGTAGAGCTCTGTGCAGTAAACTCATCTCCATAGTCCACCCCCCACTACCCCCGTCTCCGGGCTGCAGCAGCCTGACACTCCAGCCCTGCCATGGAGAGTATCAAAGAGATACTCTCTGCTCCTTTCAAAGGGATATTGCTTGTGGCCTCTCATTGATTGGCACTACCTGGGAGGAAATGGGAAAATAGGGACTCTCTGCTCTCTTAATTTAATCTCCTCCCTTAAGCCAGTCCTTTAGTTTTGAATCTTGTCAGCACCAGTTATAATTAATATCATCAGTAAGATTAATTTCTGGTCCAGCTTCCCTGGTCAGCCCAAATTCTCTCCTGAAAGCCAAGAGACAGATGAGAGGAGTGTCTCAGTGAATGGAAAAGAGCAGACAAGCTCAATAAGAAAAAGGGGGAAAGAAAGAGGTGAGCTATTGCTTGACTATAGGATTTGTTTTGATCATTGGATTTATTGACTTTCAATTTGGAACACCATTTTGAGGAAAAGAGGGAGGGTGGTGGGGTGGGAGGAATGAAAGAGAGAGAGAGAGAGAGAGAGAGAGAGAGAGAGAGAATTAGACTCACATAGGTAATTATTCTAGGTCCAGAGAAAAGGACAAGATATTTAAGAGATAATTAGATCACCCATCTTCCACCTGTTACCCTGTACTTTAATCTTTTTTAGTTCTTCATAGTTGAGTCATTCCAAAGGATTCAGCATACCAGACCCATGCTTCCCCATGTCCCAGTGGTATTTTAGGCCTGAAATGGACTCTTCCACATCCGTTCTATTCTGACATTTCTGGTAGCTTCAACTGAGTGCCACCCTTCCTCACTCTGGAAGAAGAGAAACAAGAGAAGGGTTAAGACATAACTCCAAATTATGGGTTGTTTAACTTCTACAACTACTACCCTGAGGTTGGCCAAGTCAATATTTGTCCAGGATCAGGGTCCTCTATATGCCTAGTTCCTTTCCAGGAAGTTTGAAGCCCACTTTATCCTGGACAGGGTTGAATAGCACTTCTTTTTGCTCACTAAAAGAAGGTTAAGGAGCAAGTTGAAAATGAAGGTCCTCGGAAATAAAGAGGCTTTGGAGAAAAAGAAGAAACAAATGAAAGCCCAGCCAACAAAAGATTCTCTTAGGATAGTTTCTATATTTTACTCCTTCCATGTCCTACCACCTTGGATTTCACTTTTTTTTTTTAAAGTTGTCTAGCATCATTGAGTAAGTTTCTTAAAGAATAAGCATTTTTGTCATTTTACACTCCCCAGCGGCCAAACATACCCTGCCACCATACTAGTTAGGGAATAAAACAAATGTTTCTGAGACCTGGATGTTCAGATGAATCTGGAAGGGTGGCTTTTCTGAGAGTCCAAGATTCCTGACCACATTTCTGACTGTTGAACAGTCTAGGAGATTTGAAGATGTCTCTGTTGAGTCATATAGCAATGACCTACCTCGGTGCAGCCCATGACTGTTCCCACCTTGCTGAGAGGTAGGGAACCTGTCACCCTGCCTTCCTCCCACAGTTTAGGAAAACTGACTGGGTCACAAAAGGCAGCACTTGTGGATGGGAAAGATTCCCTATTTGAGCCTGTGGTAGGAGGGACAGAGGACAGAGTAAAGGACAGGCTCTGGGTGGTAGGTAGCAGCATGAAGAGTGGTACAGGTTAAGATAACAAATGCCAGAATACAGTAGCAATGATCTGAAAAATCTCCACTGGAGAATTGGAAAACAGAGAGGTTCCAGCAAGGGAAGATCATCCTGGACCCAGGAACACAGCCAAACCTTACTCTCATGAGAAATGGGATAGCATGGACAAAACTGGATTAGAGCAGATAAGCCATCTTTCTAAGTACAGCCACTATTAGCACCATACAGTGTAGACCCGCATAGCTTTGGAATTGACTGTTGAGGTTCTGAGTGGGAGATTAGAAATGAACTGTCAAAGCCCCTGATGGAATCTAATGGAGGGGGAAGCCTACTCTGGAGGAAGCAGGAAGCCAACAGCTGAACTTTCTAGACTGTAGCTCTCACCGCATTCAGAGTGCCTGGTGGATATCTTCTGACTGTAGCACTTTATAGACAACCCAGTAGAAGATGTTGAAGATGAGGAAAGTGAAAGGGAAGACAGCTCGGGAGATGGTGTCAATCCTCTTGGCTTGGTCCATGTAAAGTTTCTGCATGGTTTCTCCCTCTCTTAGAAGAGGAGCTGGAGGTTGGGGGGTATAAATGCCAGAGCCTTCCATTGGACCTCCATCCCTTGCCTGTAGGCAATGCCCTAGGCCATAGCCACGGAAATAGAAGCGACTTTCTTGGATGGTGTCTTCCTCCTAAAATTACATGGCAGAAAAGACAGCATTTGAGGTTACAACTCTAAGGCATAGGGATAGAGACCAGGCCACACACAAATATCTCATAGATGATGCTGTGCAGACAGGTGTCTGGGTACAGAGGACCATTGCATGCTTTTTGTGGCCACAAAACTACTCATGAGATAGATGTATGCTCAGCATCTATTAATGGTACATATGGTATAAACCCATGGTACATGGGCAGATAAACCCCAAGATGCCTTTTTAAAATGCATAACATCATTTAAATTTTTTTATAGTTTATTTATTTTTGAGACAGAGAGAGACAGTGCATGAGTGAGGGAAGGGCAGACAGAGAGAAGGAGACACAGAATCTGAAACAGGCTCCAGGCTCTAAGCTGCCAGCAGAGAACCCAATATGGGGCTCGAACTCACGAACTGCGAGATCATGACCTGCCCGAAGTCAGATACCACACCGACTGAGTGACTCAGGTGGCCCTAAAATGCATAACATCATTTAGAGCCATCTAAAACCCAATGAAGTGCCAACCCACTATGAGAAGGATATCAATGCCAAGTTATCTCTGACTGGTGATCAACAGAATAGACAGAACAATAAAACCTTGAGAATGCACAGTTAAGATATTTAGACTTGGTGAACTTGATTTTAATAACTTTCAAAAGCTGTAGAACTAATTCTCCTTATATGCAGTATCTTTTAAAAAATTGTTTATCCCCATTTAAAGCTGAAAATTCCAAAAGTTTTAAATAACCTAGTTGTCATCCAAATTAGGGTAAAGCTGATTACTGTATTGCAGATACATGTGCTCTCTGCAACTCAGCAGATTTTGACAAAGGGGTCAGTACATCTAGGGTAACATTTATTACCCAATACATATTCCATTTATATACAATATATGTATTATGATGAACACATTAGCACTGGGGAAGTAAATTTTATATCAGCACTAAGTAATGTAGCAGCTACACAAAGTTCATTTATCCAGTAGTCAGTGGATAACCGTAAGTAGCTATAATAACTGGAGCGCCAGGTAAGTAAGGACAGAAAGAGAGAGGAGAAGATAGATATAGAGGAAGAGGGAGAGGGAGAGAGAAAAAGAAGGAGATGTGGAGAGAAATAGAGTAAGGACCAAAGCCCCTGAGTGATCAATAGAGAGAGCTTTACTCATATGAGAGCCCTTCAGGCCGTTGTTCAGACTCTATCTACTCTTAGTTTATATACAACCCAGACACGCCTAATTTTGTCTACTTCTAAAGCACACACTGCCATCAGAAGTGATGGTTCACAGCCTGGAAAATAGAGGACAGGTAAATACATACTAGACCTAAAGTACTTTATTCAAAGATGGTTACAGTTTTTGAAAGTGTTGATGTTAAAGGAGTAAAAGCTTCAGTTATCTAAGACATCACCTAAAGTGAAATGCCCCCTTGTGGGATGATACCAACTACATTCTTAGTTTGCCCAGGACTGGGGGCTTTCTGAGACTCAGGACATTCAGTGCTAAAACAGAATAGTATACACATATACTGAATTGATATGCCATATATATAAACACATACATAAAATGTGGATAAAGTAGATTTCACTCACACACACTTTAGAGTTAGAAGGACATCATAGGGTCCTTATAATGGGACCTCTGCAGCTATGGTAACACACTGAAAAGTGGCTTCGTAGGTGAGATATTGATTGGTGTGATGGGTCCCAGTAGCCCTTGATTATTACATAACCAGAATGTAATAATTCTGTGACAGCTGAGCCTGTCACTGGGCATCAGGGACAGGCAAGCTCAGGCCATAGATTTACCAACAGATTCCATCTCTTTTTCTGCTTCCTGTTGGCTCATAGGACAAACTGGGAAAGGGCATTGGTCTTGTTCACTGCCATGTCCCCAGCATGGTGCCTGGTATCCAGTAATCACCCAGTAGATATCAGCTGAATGAGTGAAGGGACTGATGAGCCACATGCTTCAGAATATAGGACAGGGAATGGCTTTGTTCTCATGACTAGCTAGCATCGTCTCAGGGTCTCAAACTGAAGAGCCTACTCAGAAGAGATTCTTACTCAGTTACAAAGTACTTGGCAGGAAAAATAATTATTCCTTGCCTCACCCGTGCACAATGGCCTGATGTCCTTCAGCCTCTAGAAAAAGGGGCACTTTTGGCATAGAGAAGAACCTAAGTCTGCCAACCAGAGCTTCACTACCCAATCTTTGATTTTGCCAGTCTCTGTGGAGAGAGTTGTATGTGTGTAGGCCAGAGGAAATTCACGACTGTGGTTGTGCTTTGACCCTGAGTTGCAGTGGAGCAGCCTTAGCTGTCTGCTCAAAATTACTTCCATAACCTGTCACCAAAGGCCTTGGCTCACCTCACCTATATTTTCTAGTTCACTTTTATACTTTTCCTACATGGAGTTTTTGCTGGACCCATTTTATAAATGAAGAACCAGAGGTAAACAAAATATCTTTCAAGTAATTGAAACACGAGGGAGTAAAAAAAAATATTTCCTCTTTTGCTTTCCATTTCAGGGTCCTTCACACCCTAGTTCCCCACTGCTTATTCTGATCTCCTCAGCTTCTCAGCTCCTCAGCTAGAGGATAAAAGTATGGAATATATTTTTTTGCCAAAGGCTCTGAAAGAGAAAGTTGAATCCAACTGCTGTTTTCTGTTTCTATAGATTTGTTTACTTCTTTTCTCCAATCATAGTAAATCTAAAGGAAATTATTTGGAAAAATTTCCCAGGCTGAAAAAAAGCTATCCCACATGGGAGAAAAATATTGACCTCTAGAGTAAGCTGCCCCTGGCTCTTTTTGATTTTGACATATTGTGCCACTTGCAGTTGGCAAGCAAAGATAAGTGGCCTGAAATCCAAGGGTTGCGGTCTTGGATATGAGTATTCTCTATTTAAGCCAAATTCTGAGGTGTGTGTTGGGGTGGGGGGAGGAAGGACAATGGAGACTTAAACACCACTTTGTGGCTTCCATTGCTATTGAAATAGGATATTTTTGTTGCGGCTATCTATAGGGGAGGATGGCTGGGGCACTAGAGAGTAAACATTCAAAAACCAAGTTGGGGAAGGAATGAACAGTGTGGGAGGTAAATAAGGTGTGGAGATTGGGAAAGAGTGATAAGTATTCAGTGAAATGTATTGAAGTGAATGCAAAGAAGAGATTGGAGAGTGGGGGGAAGTGCTGGGGGATAGAGAGAGGCAAGCAGGATTCTAGGACCAAGCCCCTGAGAGGACTTGGCAGTACTTTGAAATTTCTTCCATTTCTCAACTTATTCTGCTGATAATGGCAAGGCTTCCTCTCTGTCCAGCTTGAAATACTGCCCTCTCCAATAGGTTTGCAAAGGTTGATAGAATGGGTAACATAGCTTTCTGTGTCCAGAGCCAAATGCTAAGGCCTGCTGATATTATTAAAAAAAAAGAGAGAGAAAGACAGACCCTTCCATGTGAAGCTCATAGCCTAGCTGGGAAGACAAAGCAGAAATGTATGGAAAAGAAATTAAACCACTTTAGACAGTGACATGGAAAGAGATCACCATGCAGTGGAGATTGGTGGTTGAGGAGAGATTAGAGAAGAACATGATTAAGCCTGGAAGTGGATGAACAGCTAGCTGGCTTCTAAAACACTCCTAACTTGCTCTTTATTAAGGGCTCCCTGAAAATCATATGGTTGCTCTTCCTTCCTGTAAGAGGGCTCCTCTCAGACCAAAGACTGCTGCCTTTCTAGCTGGAACAGCATGGCCCACAGAGAGGTTCTAGAAATAGATGAACTCTGCATCAACTTTTCCAGGCAGCTCAGTGGCCTCCAGGATTCCTGCTACAGTTCCACTGGGATGGTAATGACTTTAGGAAACATGAAAAGGGACATGGGCTAATGGTACAGGTTTTGATTTTCAGGTTTTATTTACATTAGTAATAAGCCCAGCCCACTTTTTGGCAGCATTCAGGAGCCTAAACAGGGCCCAGGCCGTAGTCATAACTTTGTAATAATTGAGCACTGGTTATGACAGATTCCATTATGATGTCAGGATCAACCTATATATGACGAGGAGGGAATAGGCTGTGGGCAGTTGGGGGCTGGAGATGTGCAGGGAAGGAGGCGGGACTAGTGTCAACCTGGAGTAGCTCTACAGTAATCGCAGCAGTCCTCTGTTTCTAGGACACCCACAGAGGCGATTTAGCTGGCAAAAGGACCCTGGAACTGGTTGGCAGCTTGCTCTTCTTTTTCAAAGTAGGCATTGAGAACGCATCAAGATTAAAACCCCTATAAAGATAAGATTTTGGTACCTGCAGGCAGGTTTGACACAGCTAAAGAGGGGGTAGTGACAGTTAACTTAAAAAGGGAGCATTCTCTTTTCTTTCTCTTCTGTCAAGTCTATATATTATTTTTTTCTAACCCTCAGCGTGGTATAGAAAAGTCTTTAAGCCTTCTGAAGGAGTCCTACTCAAGGAGATGCAGTTGTGGATCAGTCCACTAGAGGGCATGCTTCTCAGTGCCTGAGTAAAGTCCAGGCAAGAACTGAATTCTGACAAAACAATAGATGAAACAGGAGCCCTGCTTTCAGCAGAAAGGGATCTTAGCCAGAGACATGAGGTCCCACAGGTAGTTTTAAAGATATTTTTAGTGTGGACATATGGTCGGGGCACCCCAGAAGCAGCTGAGGTGGGAGGTGGGGTATTAGGAAGAGAGAGAAGTCTTAGTGCTGGAATAGCCCCAACAGGCTAGAGCCAGTGGGGTCAGATCATCATTTTTTCTCCCCCCAGAGGTCATATGTGCCTCTCCTCTGGCTTTAAAGCCTCCAAACTGAGCAGAAAACAAGGAGTCAGAGCGCAAGATAGACCAGAACTCTGATGATTAGGCTGCCAGTATATAGCTCAGCAAAGGCTTTTGGCCTTGCTCATAATTGGTCACTTGCTTCTGTGAGAGTGGCCCAGGAACCTCTGTTGTCATGAGAACGTACCTAGTACCTATTGTCTGGGCAATGGGGAGGGGCAAACTGCCTCTGTTGTCAGGGTAACTTGATCTCTGTTTCCTCTGGGTGATCAATCATTCTGCTGTAGAAGAAATGGGATTAACAAACAAGAGTGAGGGAAAACAACACCTCACACCCAACAACTCTGATGTGCCCAATGAAGATCAAGGTGAAGAAATCCAACAACCAGAAGAGGCAAGTAGTGGTTTTTTAATTCCACCTTAGCTATGGGGACCCTTTTATAATGCTCCCCTAGAAAGGCACCAATACCTGACTCTTAAATTCTTAACCACCAGTCAATGTATGGCAACCCGGGGTACCTTTCTCCTGGGTGAGGGGAGAGCCAGGGGCAAATATTAGTAATTCTCAAAGTAATCTCGTATTGACTAACTTGATAAGGTTCTAATACTAGCTAACATTTTTTCAATGTTTACTATGTGCCAGGTACTGTGTCCATGCTGTTTTTTGAAATGTATTTATACCATGATAAATCATTTCAGTAGTTTCCCAAGGAGACAATATCTCTGTGTCTCTCATTTACCTCGATAGTGTTTTTAAAAAACATTTTATTTTTAACTAATCTCTATACCTATTGTGAGGCTCAAACTTGTGATTCTGAGATCAAGAGTCACATGCTCTTTTTTAAAAAAAGTATATTTTGAGAGAAAGACAGTGCAAGCAGCAGAGGGGCAGAGAGAGGGAGAGAGAATCCCAAGCAGGCTCTGCACTGTCAGCGCAGAGCCTGATTTGGGGCTTGAACCCACGAACTGTGACATCATGACCTGAGCTAAAACCAAGAGTCAGACATTTAACAGACTGAGCTACCCAGGTGCCCTGAGAGTTGCATGCTTTTCTGACTGAACCATCCAGGCACCCCTGTATGTCCATGCTCTTACTCACTCTATTAGACTGCCCTACAGGGATTAATGTCTCAATGGAGAAATAAAGAAATGGAATCAAAGAGGTTAAAGTACTTAGGTTATCTGTGACCAGCCTAGGACTAGAATCTAGGGTTCCTGACTGCCTGTCTAGACCTTATAGCCCTATGTTGGGTCTTGGTTTGTGGACGGAGCAGTAGGGAGGAAAGAGTTCAAAGGAGAAAGGAAGTGGGCCCCTCCCTAGTAATATTTACCATGCGTTGGCGCCTCTGCCTTCTTTGAAGTTGCATGAATTCCTTATGCTGACGTGAGACAAAATTGACAGCAGCATACTCCAGCAGGGCAGCGAACACGAAGAGCAGGCACACAGCCATCCAGATGTCGATTGCCTTCACATAGGACACCTGCAACATCGACCAACAGAACAGTCAACCTTCTTGGAGCCCTTCCATGGCCTATCCAGTGGTTTGCCAGCCCATATCAGCTGCCTATTCTTCAGTTTTATCCTGAGTTTCTCATGGTTTTTAAAGAAGCTTTCCACAATACGTCCCATTGCCTGAAGGCCCTTGTCAAAGAGATTGGGCTACCCATCATCCTTCACTTCTCTGCACTCTCCACCCTCCACTTCCATCTCCCTTTCCTTCCTACACTTCTTTTCCTTTCTTTTATTCCTTTCTCACTTCTGCTTCTGCTTATTATTCTTTTCATTCTTATCTCCTTCTGATTCTCTTCCTTCAATAAACAGCAATGAAAATGAATGCTGCATTTGTTTGCCCTCTGTTATCTCCTAGGGTCCTCACACCTCTGATGGAAATTGGGCAGGGTTTGTTAGGCTCATGTGAGACATGTGAGAACACCTGAGTCCTAAAGAGGAAAAGTCCTTGCCAAGATTATCCAGTGAGAAGTTGGCACTAGGATTTGGGGGTTCTGGGCTTTCAATTCAGTGTCACTGCTATTCACTGAGGCTACAGTCATAATGTCAGACTAGGGATTTCTTCCTTTCCCTCCTCCACCCCTATTATTCTCTTAATCCTGTGTTTTTTCTGCTGCTCTTTATGAGAGGCCCTGCTAAAGAATTGAGCTCAGTGGCCCAAGAGAATGCCACTCAACCCCCAGCTATGGACACTTCTCTAATTTCAAGGCATTGTTGGTATTTACCTATCTGGTTCTTAGTGCTTTCTTCTCACTACCTGCTTTGGAAACCTTTAAGTACTTTTCTCTCCCATTTCTCTTGTGAAGATTGAACACTTACCTTTCCTGGAATGGAGTTTTGGCTGGGTGGGTCCGGGAGAGGTACAGAACTTAGGTTTATGAAGTCCTTTAACCTCCTAAACCAGATGGACTACATAGTTTTGAGCTGCTGAACCCACCTCATGGGACTCCCTAGTAGGAGTAGGATTCATGACAGACAACCTCTTTCACCAGCTGTGTTGGGCAGCGAGGGTGGTACAGGCTCCAGGTAAAGAGCAGGTCTCACTGGATAAACCTTCCACCTTAGTGGTTCTTAACTCATGATGCCCCCCAACCCCTGCCTCCTCACCTGAGTGGCATTTGGCAATGTTTAGAGACATTTTTGGTTGCACAGTTTTGGGAAGGGTTGCTACTGGCATCTAGTGGATAGAGGCCAGGGACGTTGCTAAAACATACTACGATGCACAGGACTCCTCCCCTGCCCCACACACATGAACATATATACACACAACAATTATAAGGTCAATAGTGCTAAGGTTGAGAAAACCTGCTCTCTTTTAAGGCAAATCCAAGGGATTAAGCATCCTTTATTGTTTTCACTTTGCCTTCTATTAAGAGGGCATCCTATTTCCATTCACCATTTCCCAGTCCCACTGTGTCTCCAGGGATGGCAAATAAGTGTTATGAAAATCCATAATGAGGTAATGACAAGGGAGGTTCATGAAGGGCTTTGGACGATCAAAGGAAAGGACACCTCAAGCCACAGGAATAAAGTCTTATTAATGATTAGTGTGTCAATAATATACCTTAAATATCTGTGGAATCCATCCACTCACTATCCTAGCTCATCTGAATGACTCCACACCTTCCTAAATGGTCTCTCTTCATGTATGCTTGCCACCTCCAATCTGTTTTCCATACCACGGCCAGATATTTATTTTCAAAATGTAAATCTGATTATATCATTCCTCTGCTTATAACCCTTCATGACTCTCCATTATTTTTAAAATACAGTCTATGCTCTGCTTAGCATGACATTTAGCCCCTTGCATACTTCTTCAGCTCCATCTTGCCTCTTGCAGTTTGTGACTCTCCCATGATAAATTATTTCAGTGGTTTCCCCAGGAGACAGTCTCTCTTTCATTTACCTATTGTTTTTAAAAAATAATTTATTTTTTAAGTAATCTCTATACCCTGTCTGTCACTCAGAGCTTTTTTTTATATCCCTGTCCATTTAGGAAACACATTTATAGGAAACACTTTCTGACATTTTCTAGCAAATTGAAGACTGGGAACATCACCAGCTGCTTTAGCCCCAGGTCCAGCACTCCATTCTTTCCACTCAGACACCTAACAATAACAAGTATTTATTGAGTGGTTATTAGGTGTCAAATGCTGTTGTCTGTTTTAATACATTATCTTATTTATTTCTTGCAATAACCTTATGGAAGAGGTAATATTCTTATTCCTGTGTCCCAGGTAAAGAGACCGAGAGGGTAAGGAATTTACTTAAGAATGCCATTGGTAAATGATGAGGGTGGAACTTAAACTCAAATCTGCCTGCCTCCAATCTCCTACTCCTGGTACTACTACACCCCCATGGCAAATTTGTAAATTCACCATGGATGCCAAGGTTACATCATGTTTAAGTTCCCTGTAAATGTTCTCTCAGGAATAAGCACTGGGAGATGGGAGACCACAGGGCCTGGTTCCCATCAAATCAAAATGAGAGGGACTATGTTCACAGTAAGTTCTACAAGGAACTGTTTTGCTTTTGCTTCCCACATTTCACCATGGCCTAGAACAGTGCCTGCTACATAATACATGCTCAAATATTTACTGAATGAATGAGTCAGTTTGCTCCCTGATTTCTCAGAGTCTTTCTGACTGTAAGGACATTCAGGTAACCTCTTAATTCCCCACATGAAGACAAAAGGCAGGGAGAACCTGGGCCCAGTCTCATGAGCACAAATCTCTTTGCGTAATCAAAGCATCACCAGGCCGCAGACATTCAGAGTCCACTGACATTAACTGCCATTTGCTACCTCAAAATTTTCTCATTCCAAAAGATGGACATTTTCTCTAGAGCTCTTTGTAATAGTGTCCAACTTCTGACAAAGTAAGAGACAGATGTTGGTTTAAAATCCTTATATATATTTTGTTTCTTATGACCTTGAGAAGGTTTATTCTATCTCCCTGGGCTATATTCATCTCATCTGTACTACGGGAGAGTGGGACTTTCTGCTTGCTAAAGGTCTTTTGACTTTGGAAATGCTAGTATTTCCCGATAAAACTCAGAGTAAGTCAGGCACTGTCTCTGTTCATTCCCTACCCAAACAACACCCATAACCTCAGCTTCCACATCTTTAGCAATATCATTAGCAGTATGTTGTATGGGAAGAGAAAACTCTGGCTACCTACTCTTGCTCAATGCCTCTCCTCTACCTTAAATCCAAGGCAAATAGTTATCAGAAGGGAATGGGGCATGAATGGGAAATGGGAAGCACTATGGCAAGCAAGTTCCCTTGCATGCCTCTTCACCTTAGGCAAAGATACCCGGGAGCCAGAGCTCTGAGTTGTCATGGTGAGCACGGTGGTGATGCCTAGGCCCACACGAGCAGGGGCAGCATCCATGTTGATCCAGAAGGAGACCCAGGACAGGATAACAATGAGTAGGCTGGGGATGTACATCTGAATCAGATAGTAGCCCATCTGCCGTTCCAGGTGAAACTTTACCTCGATGCAGGTGAATTTCCCTGTAGAAAAAGAGGTGAGGTATCAGGCCTCAAGTCCCCAGCCTGGAGCTGAGCCTGAGAAGCAGGACTAGGGCATCCCTATCTCTATAGGTCAGTCTCTGGACACCTCAGCTGGGCAAATATATGAGCCTTTCAAAATAGTCCCAGGGAGCACCAGAAGTTTCTTCTAAGGAAGCTGTCAGAGCAGCCATCAAAGACTTGACCTCTTGGTCCAAGCACTAGTTTCAAGCAGAGGGCTTTCCATGTGATCACACATCAAGAGGATTAAGAACAGAAGGGCTCCAGAGCCAAACTGCCTGGGTTTGAATACTGAACCTTCCACATACTAGCTACGTGACCTCAGACAAAACACCCAAGTTATTTGAGCTTCAGTTTCCTTGCCTATAAAACAGAGTAACAACAATATCAACTCCATCATTGTAGGAATTAAATTAGATAATGTACTTGGGGTGTTGAGCACATAGATAGCTGGTACTATCATCATTATTAACAAAGCGATGAGCTTAGACTGGCCAAATCTCAGCAGCACTGCTTGAGCTTGCTGGTGCCCCGGAAGCTCTCTAGCAACAACAATACACTGAAATAAACACTGCCTGTATTTCAAGTAAGTGAGAAGAGCTGGATAGAAAACATCTGGAAACAGTGTCCAACAGAGACCAGCTCTGGACAGTAAGTAGCAGGTGCCTAGAGAGCATCAGGGAGCAGCATTCTATCCCACCAACAAAAAGTGCATTGGCCCAAAGCACATGTACTAATGCTCTGCCTCCTCTGTCAGCCATCTTCACTCTACCCTGCTTCCCACACCTTGAGGCTAAGAAAACACTAGCTCAGAGCTTCTCCCAGCGGCATAGGTTTAGGATAACCAAAGCAAAAAGCAGGGGATGTATATATTGCTATTTTATTCTGGACTACGTTTGCTCTTATCAGGCCTGATTCCTCAAGGCTAGTAATTTCATCAATGACTGGTTATGGCTTTGACATACCATGTGATGCTGTGACCTCCTATTTTTCCCTGAGTCCACCCCACCCCAGGCTTCTTGCTATGACATGTCTTTACTAGGTATCCATATTTTCTTTCCTTCCTTCCTTCATTTTTTTTTATCTATCTATCTATCTATCATCTAGTTTTGGTAGTGGTAGTTTTACTTTTAATTAAAAAAATTAACACTTGTTTCGTATAGGAAAGAAGTGAGAAGTAGAGAAAAATAATAATATTTATAAGCTCACATTTATGAAGCCCTTACTAAGTGCCCTGACTTTATATAGTTTATCTCATTAAAGTTTCATAGCAACTCTTTGGGGCAGGTAAAATGATTATTTCCTATTTTACATATAAGGATACTGAAGCTCAAAGAGATTAAGTTGTTTTCTCAAGGGTACCCAATAGTAAATGGTAGAGTCAGAATTCAAACTCAGCTTTATCTGACTCCAAAGTTGTTGCTTTAACTACTGTATCATACTACTTTAGAAATGTTTAGTGATATTTCCTTCCAGGATTTTTAAGCACATGCTTCTGGTTTGTTTCTTTTACCACAATATAATGATTCTGTGTATACAACTTTGAATCTTAGCCTTTTCCACTTGTACTTTTCATCTTGATAGAATAATCTTGCAAGCATCCTTTTAAACATCTGGATAATATTCCACCAAGCAGATGCACTGTGTAATTTACCTAACCTCTGTCATGTTGGTTGATATATAGAACAGTCCCAATTCTTTGCTAGTATAAGCAGTGACCCAGGAACCCTCTTAGGGTCTAAAGTCAATGTGATATTTTGGAATATTTCCTTATAATAAATTTGAAGCAGTGGAATTCCTGGATCAACATATAGGGGAAAAATTTTAACTTTTAAAAAGTTTCTCAAAGTATGCCCCTTAGGCCTATCTGAATCAGAAACCTCAGGATGCTTGTTCAAATGCAGATTTCTGGGCACCATTCCAAGTGCATATAAGCAGAATCTCTGAGAGGCAGAGCCCAGGAATCAACATTTTAACAGGCTCCCTAGGGAAATATAATGCACACCGAAGTTTGAAAAACACTGACCTCTATACAAATTGCCAGTTTTCTCCCCGATAAAAGTTCTACCAATTTCCATTCCCACCAGCATTTCCTAAATTCAATGGTCTTTTCTCTCTCCACTTCCTACACTCCTACATACACAAACATGCATATTCATAGGGTGGCACCCAAAGCATGTCAGCACACCAGAGGAGGATCTCCCTCCTTTTTTAAAGATAAATTTTATTTATTTATATTGAGAAAGGCAGAGGGGAATGGCAAAGAGACAGGGAGAATCTCAAGCAGGCTCCACGCTATCAGCACAAAGCCTAATGTGGAGCTCAAACTCATGACACTGTGAGATCATAACCTGAACTGAAATCAAGAATTTGATGCTCAACTGACTGAGCCACCCAGGTGCCCCAAGGATTTCCCTTCTTTAGCTTCGGGCCTCTATCTCAGGGTCATAGCACTTTGTAGCCAAATTGCCAGGGCAACTGAGGAACAAGTAGCTCTTAGGGAAGCTACAGTGAGCAGATGCTCAAGCTGGAAAAGCGACCTTTCTCTACTTCCTGGCCCACATTTCACACCTGGGAAAATAAGCCAGTTCAAGAGTTCGGTGATGGTGACTGTGGTGTGAGGTGTGGATAGGAAGCCTGCCAGTGCCCTGAAGCCTATTGCTTCCTGGTTCAGCAGAGCCATTGGCTACTCCCAAAAGTAGATTCCCCACTTTCCACACAATGTTGGCCTCAGGACAGGTGGGACACTCCTGTCACTCACTGGCACAGGCCCATCTGCTCTGCAGAATGTGATAGGGACAAAAATATGGGCTTTGGAGTTAGGTTTGGATTTGAACTCTAAATCAGCCATTTTCTAGGTATATGACTTGGAAAGTTGATTTAACTTCTTAAAATCTTAGTCTTCCCTTTCTGAAAAATGGAACTGATAATTCCTACCATAATGAGATAAGGCATATGAAGCACTTAGCATATCTGGCACAGAGTGGACTTTCAATAAAAGCTGGCTTCCTTAACCCCTTCCCTCCCATCTGGAGGCCCTTCTGTGGCTCACAGCCAGTAAAGATCCTGGTTTTTACCTGTGTTGTAGTGTTTAGTACAGTAGCCTAGATCCTTCTCATCCCGCAAGATAAACTGGGGCAGAGTCAGCCCCTCAGCCACTTGGACAGCAGGAGCATCTTCCAGCCACTCAAACACGAGGTCATTCATGGTGTAGCCAACTAAAAGTGACAGAGATGGCACAGGGCTGCAGAGTGTGGTGCTGGGTGGGGGTAGGGAGAGGGTTAGAACCAGCAGGAAAGAACAGATGAGGAGCTAAGGCCTGGGTTTTAGGAGCTTTATGCTTGTCTTAGAAAGGGAAGCCTTTCTGAAGAGGGTACTTGATAAATTGTTTTATGGGCCTAACCTAAGCAGGTAAATCAAAAAGATTCCAACTCTTCTATCTAGTTCTCAAGCTTTAAAAAGGCCCAGAGAGAAGTTATTCTGGCAGACCTAGAAATCAGGTCAAAAGGGTTGGAAAGATGTCAAGGAACCTGGCTAGGAACCTCCTGCCTTGTCTCAAACCCAAGGGAGTAAGCATGTGTACTGACCACATGTCCTGAGCTGAGCTAGCCTCAGACCTAGGGCTTCTGCCACTTCACCCCAGGGAAGAAAGAGCTGTTTATACCTGCATGTCATGCATGGGACAATGTGCATACTACAGATTCCTAGCCAGGGCCCTTAACTGAAGCAGATATTGAGAGTTAATATCGGAACATGCCAAGTTGCTCACAGATAGCTAGCAGTTTGTAAAGGCTCCTGCCATATATATTACCGTATTCACGTATGTCAGGTAGAAATGGGAGAACAAACACTGAGGCTCATAGATGTCCAGTGTAGGGCCTCGACTCAGAGCAGCTGTGTGACTTAGGGCAAATCATTTCCCCTTTGGTAAAATGTTCCACCTACTTTTCAGAATTGCTTTGAGGGGGTAATAAGAACCAGCATGTGAAAGTGGTTTATGAACTCTAAAGAGCTGACCACATTCTATCCATCATTGTTATTATATGCTGGAAATAGCCTGACAAGCCTTCTTCTCTGAAAATTGAGTGTATATGTATTGATCTCACAGGAGATGGCTGATGGCCTAGACTTGTCATCCTTTGACTTTTCTGTGATCGGGGCAGCCCCTACAAGCTGGCACCCCTGCCACAGAGTAGCCCTTGGCTGACCTTGACACTCTGGACACTGTCTTATGCTTAGAATTTTCCTCTCTCGCTTCTCTGTAAGTTATTTTTATGAGCAATCAGGGTTCAGTACCCCCTCTACCGACTGTGGCATTTTTATAGGCATCTTCAATGTCTTAATTCAGGGAGAGTAAAGGTAGAATTCCTCCAGGCACTGTGAAAGGAATATCTTTTGGCAGAGAAGGTATCTTTCAAATGACCCCCCACAACCAACACGCTTTCCCATTCCCCAGCCCTGTGGAATAGCCAAAGCAGTAAACAGTGTGAGGATGGAAAAACACATTGGGTTGGGTATTAGTGGGTCCTGGCTCCTAGTCTCATCTGTGCTAACAACTGACTGTGTGAAAGGGTAAGTCCCCACTCTGGGTTGCCCTTTTCTCATCTAGAATATCATGGGACAGGATTAACTACCTGATATTCCAGGCCTTGCTCTGATTCTCTAGAGACACTTACAGCTCTCCAGCTGCATCGTGCAGGTCTGGATGTCCATGGGGAAGTTCTTGAGGTCCATTGGGCAGGACAAAATGAGGGTGAGCCTGGCAGGGACAGTAAAAAAGAAGTGACATCAACTTACTGGGGCCCAGTACAGCATAGGGGACCCTCTTCCCACCCCTCAGCCTCCATCTGGTTTCTTCCCCTTGACCCAAACTCTCCTGGCCATCCACCAGGTGCACCTGATGCTGTAGAGCACATTCCCATTCTTGAAGATGCGCAGTAACTTGTTGTCTGTGGTCACCTCATGGAAATTGGCCCCTTTCTCATTGGCAAAGAACAGGTCTGGCTTCCAGATAGAGTCCAGCATGGAGGGATCAAGGTCCAAAGAATCATCAGGATATTCTTGGTAGGCTAGGCGTGGGTCATTCCACTGTTGCCGCAAGAAGACATTTACCCGGTAGTCCTGGGAGGGTGCACAGATTGGGCCCATGAGAGTCAGTGCTATTCCAGGGACCCAGCAAGCCTACATGGGCTAGAGGGCCATGAGAAGGAAATGCTGGGAGCACATCTCAGGGGCAGTGGACATTTTCCACTGGATAAGCATCCTGCTTTGGGCTGATATGACAAAGATGGGAAGGGAAAAGACATTTATTAAGCACTTACTATGTGCCAGGTTCTGTGCTAAGTGATTTCTTAATATGCATCATCTCATTTAAATCTTACACCAACACTGTGAGGAGGGTACTGTTATGATCCCCATTTTACAGATGAGGAAACTGAAATGAGAGATTTAAGTAACTTGTTACACAGGATGATAGTCAGGATTTGAACACAGGTTTGTCTGATTCCAAAGCCTGTGCTCTGTACCAAGCTACCTCCCATGATTGGCCATCTGCTCCTTAGGCTAGTCTGCCTTTAGCCACTGAAATCCCAGGCTGGAGAAAGATATCTACCAATGACCAACTTCAGACATCCCATGGCTTTAGCCACGAGCACAAAACAGGGAGAGAACGACAGAAGGAAGAAAGGTTCGATATCTGGTAGGCTTCCCATTAACACTACAATGGAAGCAGGGAACAGGAAGACTCCTTACCATAGTAGTCTCGGTGACAGAACCAAAACTGTTGATGAAGATGTTGCAAGTCACGTTCACAGGTGGTCCTAAAGGTGGCAAAACACAGCCATATTGGCAGGCCATTCCAGGAGTCTGGAAGCATGTTCTAGGACTCCGTCTCTGAGCTTAAGGCCAAGGCACTTCTGGGAGAAGACAGTGCCAGCTACACAGACCCATGGGCAATAGGGAGGGGAAGCTCCTTCTGAACTGTAAGAACTAACCCTGTACCTCCAGCCTCCTCTCCTTGGGGCAGACAATAGGAGCTAGCATGGCAGTGTGCTCCCAAAAGGAGTGGGGAAGAAAGAGTTTTTGTAGGATGATTGCTTCTCACCTTTAAAATTGGGCCGAATCCTGGCATCATATCCCGAAGTTCGCCCCATAAGCTTGTCCAGGAAATCAGAGGGGGACATGGGCTGGGGCCCTTTGGTCCCAGATTTGACTTCCTCTTTTGCCAAGTCCACTCTGAACAGGAGAGATAAAGAAGTCTGAGACCAGCTGTAGTGTGCATTTATCACAGACCCTCTACTTTCCTGTCTCCACACACCTCTGGCTGGTTTCCCCATCCGGTAGGAGGATAGAAGAAGATGGGTACCCATTTGCAAAATGAGAACAGCAACAACCATAAGCCAACACTGCAGCTCAATAGTTAGTCCTGAAAAAGTACTTTCACATATATGAGATGTTTTTAACCTCACAATTCTCAGTATAATGGGGGCAAAGACAGATGAGAAAAGTGACTTGTGGGATTATAAATTGGGACAGTCACTATAGAAAAAAAACCTTATGGAGATTCCTTACAAAAGTAAAACTAGAACTACCATATAATCCAGCAATTCCACTTCTGGGAATATAGCCAAAGAAAATTAAAACACTAATTCAAAAAGATATATACACCCTCATGTTTATTGAAGCATTATTTATAATAGCCAAGATATGGAAACAATCTAAGTGTCCGTCAACAAATAAATGGATAAATGTGCACACAGACATATGTACACACACACACAATGGAATACTATTCAGCTGTAAAAAGAAGGAAATTTTGCCATTTGCAACAACATGGATTTTGAGGGCATTATGCTAAGTGAAATAAATCAGACAAAGACAAATACCATGTGATCTTATTTATATGTGGAATCTAATAAACACACAAACAAACCAAAAGAGGAGTGACCTACCCAAAGTCTCAAAGCTGGTGAGTAATAGGATCAGGGTTCAAACCCAAGGGGCTGGGGCCTCATCCAGTATTCTCTTTCTGAAGGTGCTTTGAAGAGTGGCAGCTCACTGGAAATAACGTGGCTGCTGCAATGTTTTTGCTTAGCCAAGGATGGGAAAGACTCAGGGACAGTTTGCATCTCTGAGAGTTAGTTTTAGTTGCTTGGCCTTCATGCTGAGCTACTCAGGATCTAGGGACCTAGCTTCTAGAGAGGGAGGCTTGGCTTCTGGTGTTCGCTTCAGCAGGAAACTGTTTTAAGCTGGATTTCGGTTCATGCTTGGGGCAGCCTCAGGCATATAAATTCGCTTTGGCAACAAAATAGGTGAGGAATCAGGGCTCTAGGATCATGAGAAGGACTCCCAGAAGGATGGCTATGTTGAGAAGGTCAATTTCCATCTTTTCCCCCTAACCGCTTGATTTTGAGGAGGGGCCAGTGTGCTTTGGCCTAACCTAGAAGCTGGGCCCCTTCTACCTTGGCAAGTTTCCCTCTAAAAGCAGCAAAGTCCCTTCCACATGCCTGCTTGTCTGTTTACCAGCTAACACCTAGACTAGGGACCAGGAGCTCAGCCTTGAGGGCCAAAGTAGGGCTCAGGGCCAAGCTCAGGTTGGACTCCTGGCCGGGCCTGGCCCTCCTGCTCCATCTTCCCATCATCATTGTGCTAGCCACTAGAGCTGTCTCACAGCCACTACTGTTGCCACACTCTGGGTCTGGGAGACAGGGTGACTACTGTCCTTCTGGGTCTGATTCTCTTTGAGCTAACAGACCCCAGTACATCTATGCACCATGATAGGCCATATAGATCATAGGCACGGTGATCAGTAAAATAATAAGTGATTCTTGATCATACAGCTGGTAAATGGTAAAGCCAAAATTCTAACCCAGAGCTATTGACTTCAAAACTAAGTCCATCTACCACAACACCATGATGTAAGCAGCCCAGGGTGGTCTGCCAAGGAACCAGAGTGGGGAAAGGTCAGTGGAAGCCACACCCTGTTGTCCTAAAGTCCTGCCTCTTTGAATCCTCTGAGCAGAGGAAGCCCTTACCCTGGGATCAGAGACCACTGTGGCCCCAAGCAGAGGCTGCCAGAGCAGGTGGCTTAAGCAGGCTCTGAAAATCCAAGGAGGCTGGCAGTGGTGATGGAGCAAGCAGAAGTCTGTGTCTTCACTACAGGGTGTCCATGCTGGCCAGCTGCTGCTGCTGGCTGCCTGTCACCTGCCTGATGGGAGGCTACATGGTCTTGTACATGAAGCAGCCAGACCCTTGCCACCATCTTTGGCCCCACTCTCAGGTCACCTCTCCCAATGGCCTGAGTCCCAGGACCCTGTGACAGGCTATGGGCTTAGCTGTCTTGGGCCCCAACTCCTGTCGCAGACCCTGTTTTCTGGGGCTGCTTTGTCTGAACCTGAGAGAAGAATCACTGTGGGCAGCCACTTTTTGCTCCCTTTCATTCCTGGAAAGTTCCAAATACTGGTAGGACCTGGGAGGTTCCAGAGCTGAAAATTTTTCTCATGCAAGGCTCTGGGGTGGGGTAGGGGGAGAGCTCTGATTCTGTTACTGGGTGCCTGAGTGACCATGGACAGGTCACTTCCCTCTCTAGGACTCAGTTTCCATATGTACAATGAAGGGCTTAGGCTTCCTAAGGTCTTGCTTTGCTCTAATTGCCCAAGTGGGAATGCTGCCACTAAAGCTTGGGCCTTGAGGCAGCCTCCCCTCCAGGAGGGCCAATGAGCTCCACTGCATGCCCCCTTCTGCCCACATCCTCCTACCAACGGCAGCTGAGCTGCCATTGTACTCTGGGCTACTTTTCACTCTTAAGTTTGCCGCCCCACATATATCACATCCCTGCATGCCTGCCAGCCAGTGTGTCTGTAAGCAGTGAGGCAGGAGGCTCCTCAGAGACAAGCAGTCCTAGTGTGCTCCTTGAATTGATAGGGGGAGGAGGATATTACCATGGCACCCAGCACCCTCCACCTTGGGAAACATCCTTCCTATGACCAGTTCAGCCCAAGCCACAGCCATCTTTCCTTCTCAACTCACCCTGTCCACCTAGAGTGAGTGGCTCCTGGTCTCATGAGAAAGTGGGAATGGATAGGAGGACATTTACAGGGAGCTGAAAGCATATCTTGCCCTCAAGCCCAGAAAATGATTTCTACTTAGTGCCCCTTCAAGGACAGCAAACAGTCACGTGTGCACAGGCAGGGTGACTACAGAGGGACAACGTTTGCTCAGCCCGGCTTCTTCTGATATGGTTTAGAGCAAACCCCTGCTACTTTGAAGCCTCATTGTTGGACAGCTGGCAGATGTTGGTCATTTTTAGGAATCTGAGTGGTGTGTGGCCATGCTGGTAGGGAGACAAGAAAGGATGGCATGACAGATGACCTCCGTTTTGGGGCTCAGCTACCCAGCCCCTACCCAGGCACAGGAAGATCTCACCCATGCAGAAGACTTCCTACCATCTCTGGGGCCTTGGCATTCCTCATAAAAGAGTCTTAGTTCCTGGTTGGGGAAGACTGCGTCCTCTCCTGGAGCCCTCCAGACTCTAGGCTTAAAAAAATTTTTTTTTATGTCTTTATTTTATTTTGAGAGAGAGAGAGATGGAGACTGAGTGGGGGAGGGGCAGAGAGAGAGGGAGACACAGAATTTGAAGCAGGCTCCAGGCTCTGAGCTGTCAGCACAGAGCCCAACGTGGTACTTGAATCCATGGACTGTGAGATCATGACCTGAGCTGAAGTCGGATGCTTAACCGACTGAGCCACCCAGGCGCCCCGTAGGCTTTTTTGTAAACTTAAAGGAAACTGTGCCAGAAGCCCCTGCTGCCCCCAGCCAACGTTTGCATGCACCTCCTTCTCACCCCGACTCTGCTCACCTGAGGAGGACTTGCCCTGGCAGGGTCCAGAGGAGAAGGAAGGAGAGGGTTGCAGGAACAAGAGTTGTCATTCCAGAGGGATCCTGGAGCCCTTTCTCAGCCTGGCTGCCAAGGTAAGTGGGGTATCCCAGCAGAGGGAATGCTGCAGAAAGTAGAGCCTTCTTCCAACTTGGTCTGCTCACAAGGACTCTGTGGGGACAGGCTAGGAGCTGTGCATTCTCTTTGTTCTTCTCTCTTCTCCTCTGCCCTGCCGTTACCAGTCAGGGACCAGAACTTTTCCCCTGGAAATAATCCTGAGTTGGATAACCCTACAGGCTTCTGCTCTGGCTCACTCAGGGGCTCCGGAGATCCTCAGCCTGCCTGCTTGCCAGGGAGCCAAAGGAGATTCTCTTTGGGCAGCAATCACTCACCAAACCCTGGAGAGTCTTGAGGGGGAGGAAGGAGGGCGACTGGTAGGAAGATGTTTCTCTCCCTCCTACCTCTCCCCAGATGCAGCCTCCTAAAGCAGCAATTTAAAGGCACAGTCGACTGGCAGCTGGAGTGGGGTTCAGAGCACATCTATGTGCTGGGGAGGAGCTTGGGCTGCCTCTTGGAGAGGGCTGGAGGTGTTCTGTCCAGCTTCTAACTCTCCAGATGGAGGACTGCATACAGGCTGCCCAGCTTCCAGCTCCCCAGCAGCATCTCTTACAGCCTAGAGCTAAGCTGGGATGGAGCTGTAACATCCTAATGATTTCTGTAAGGGGAAAAAAACCTGAGAGGGTTTAGGCAGAGCCACTTGGTTTTCTCAAGCTGACAGCTTCGGGTTTGATAAGAGACGAGAAGGAGGCCAAGGGCAGGGATGGCTTTTCCTCAACCCTCTGGATGGAGGCACAGGGCATGGATGATACAGAGGAAACTTGGAATCTTCCTGATATTGGTCTGCCTGCCTGTCTGTCCATCTGTCTGCCTGTCCATCTCCTTCATCCTTGGAGTTGCATATCCTTTCCCCTGACTCCTTTCCTCCCCCAGGTTGTCTCTGGTGAGCTTGGATAGCCCTCTGTAACTCTTGGAAACTCTCTTTACCTGATGCCCATCCCCCAGCCCAGCTTGGCTGTGGGAAGGGATAGGTGTTCCTGGCAGGGCCAGAGCAGGCCTGGCACACAGTAAGTTTTGCAAGCTTCAGAAGAGTCAAGGCAGCCAAGATCGATGATCTGGTGACCCAGCCCTGAATGAGAAAGAGAGGCAGGGAGGGTGGGTCTATCTCCACCCTGGCCTCTGCCCATTTGCTTACAGCATCCAGGTGCTTTAGCAGCAATGCCTCTCTTGCTAGACCCTTCCCCAAACTTTCCTGGGCAGCAGCTCAACTGCGCTGGAACTTCCCCAGTGTGTCCCCCTCTCTCTTTTCCTCTATTCTCTTGCTCCCTCTCCCTGATGTTTCCTCCATCTATCCTCTATTTATCTCTATCTCCCTCCTGGTTTCTTCTCTGTGTCTCACTTTTTGAGTCTGTCTCCTCCCTCTTCTTTGGCCCTCATTTTCTATCCTTGCCCTGTTTCTCTCTCAACCTCCCTGTTATCTCTATTCTCTTACTCTCTTCTAAATCACAACAGTGAGAAGCCAAGTGTTTTCATCTTTTTTTAGCAGAAACTCTCATATCAGTTCTGCTGAGTTCTGAGTGTGTACAGGGGAAGGCTCAGTGCCACTTTACAGGGATCCCAGAGCTGACTGCAGCAACCGCCACCCCCCTAGCATCACCAGACAGGGGTTTGGAGGATTGCAAGGTCTTCTAAGGGCCCATTGGGTTGTTAGAGGGAGTTATGATGACAAGGTAACAATGGGTAGAACTTGCATTGCATCTTCCTTTGGCTGTGTTATTATTCAGGAGGAGGAATTTTTAAATCACAAATGACAGGGAAAGAAGATCACTTTAAATAGTACACACTGAAATGTTGATGGGAGGGTTGGGCTTTTGGAATTGGGACTAGAGACATTACAAGCTGCAACTAACATTTATATGGCCAGTAAGAGCAACAAAGAATTGATTTTCCTAGAAACATTTTTAGCAGCCATTTCACCTGCTCACCCTCCCTCCTCATTTCTGGTGAGCATCACAGTGCCCACTCTGCATGCACAAGCACAGGTGGGAAGAAAGCCTTCCAGAACATCTCCTGGCAGAACTCCTGATTAGGGAGCTAAAAGCAGGTGGGGGTGTGGAGAGGCACTTGTCTCCACTGTGTAATATATTCCTTGTTGCCAAACCTAATCATGTCATTTCCCCTGCCTCAAATGTTCCCAGTTGCTCTCGGGCTGAAGTTCAAGGTGCTGCAAGATCTGGTCACTGCTTGACCCACTGATTTGTCTAGAGTCCCCATCTCTTCAGCTTCCAGGTAGTTTCACATGTTCTCTCTATCAAAGCACCCTTCCTGCCTTTTACTTATTCCTGTAAATGAAATTTTATTGTCACTTTCTCAAGAAAAGCTTCTTTTTTATTGTTAACTTAAAAAAATTTTTTTTTATTTTAGACAGAGAGAGCAGGAGAGAGGGGCAGACGGGGTTGGAGAGAGAGAGAGAGAGAGAGAGAGAGAGAGAGAGAGAGAGAGAGAGAGAGAGAGAGAGAATGAATGAGAATCTTAAGCAGGCTGTATGCTTAGTGAGGAGCTGAAGGCTCAACCCTTAATCCTGGGATCATGACCTGAGCCAATATCAAGAATCAGATGTTCAACTGACTGAGCCACCCAGGTGCCCCAAGAAAGACTTCTTGGAGTGCCACCAATGCCCTCAAGTCTGGGCTTAGAGACCCCGCAATGTGTTCCCACAGGACTCTGGCCTTTCCCCTTCACAGCTCCTGTCACACTTCATTACAGTTGTCTGCTTACTAACTTCTCTCCCCCGCTGTACTGCGAGCTTCCTGAGGACAGAGACATATTATCCACCAACTCCCTGGGGCCCAGCCCAGAGCATGGCACATTACAAGCAATTAGTGTAATTGCTCTGTTAAAAGATGCATCCTGGGCACTCAGAGATGCTTCCCTGAGACCAGTGCCTCTGCATCTTTGTCAGGCAAGAATGATAAGTTTGACACTCAGAGAGAGGGATAGCATGAGGTAATGGTAATAAGGAGAAATGAGGAAGCAGTTTTTATCCCCTTGCCCCTTAGGCCTGTGGCCTCATACTCAGTCATCTGGAACTCTTGGCTAATGGAAATCATATGTCCCTTGGGACTCATGCATTGTCTTGATCTCACCTTCTGGGGCCCCGTGGGATCTTTGAATGGTGAAAGCATAGCAGGGTCAGTTTGTTGGGAGGAAAGATCCTTTCTTATGAGAGGCTGCAGTGATGACCAAATGTCTGGCTGGCATGATGAAGGGGTACAGCTTTCCTAAAGTACTGGAAGCAAACTTTTTGGGAGGAGAAGGGATGGAGAGATGGCAAAGAAATGGGTAATTTCTCCTAGAAATTGACAAGAGGCAGGGGAGATGCCCATTTAAGAGTTCCTGTGCCAACAGAAAGCCACACTCTGAAGATGACCTTATAATTTTCTGGCCTGGGAAGGGTACAAAAGTTGTGTTCAGCTTTGCTCTATTACCCCTTTCTCTTCTTATTATCAAACTATGATGGATATGATTCTTCATGTTCCAAAATGTATCACACCGTTTTCCCATTTTGCAAATGACGGCCACATGGCCCCACTGTTGAGGTTGTGTAGAAGCTACAATAGGCAAAGTGTGTTTCAGAATGAAAGATATTATTTCATCATGAAAAAACTACCAAGCTGCTAAAAATGGATTAAGCACATTTTCATAAATGTTTCATTCCAGGAAAGAATCTGTCACATTTCAGCCCTATGCAAGGAAAATGACAATTGCCTCCTGACAAGCAGACTTCTTGAAACCTCATTCTGAGGGGCAGCATATTATTTCATTAATTCAGTGTCTTCTAGGACTTTTGGGAAAAAGCTGGAGAATCACTTGGCATACTTTCTGGGACCCAAATCCCTCACACTGCCTGTCCCACCTATTGAAGTACAAACTGGTCTGAGGTGTACCTCAAAAGGCAAGATCTGTCCCGTCTGATGAAATTTGCAGAGAATTAGGTATTTGTCAGAAGCATTGAGGTAAGAGGTTGTTGTTTTTTGTTTTTTTGGTGGTGGTAGTGGGGGTTGAAATAAAAAACAAATGCCATTTTAAAAACCTGCTGACAAGCACCAGGGTGTTTCAGTTGGATCTCCAAGGAGCAAGGCTGCATTTTTTTTTTTTTGCTGTGTGTGAGTTTTTCTTTTCAGGGTCATTTTCAATCTCCACGTATGTGACAGTTTACTCAAAAGTGGAGGCCCAACTTCTGGTGCTGAGGAAGTGCTACTGGAAGAGGTGGGAAGCCCCTTGGCCCTCAGACTCAAGGAGACATGCAGGTAGTAGCAGCGCTGGGGCTTTCACACTCCTTGATTCATCTAGAGAAAGAAAAAAAATGGCAGATGTGTCAGACATATTCTGTGCTTTCCTAAGGCTTTTAGAGACTACCTGGTTTAAGTCCAATGTTTCAAAGATTAGCCTTTCTTCTTTTTATGGAATATTTCAGGCATGGGTTTTACAGACAAAGCCTGAGGCAAATGAACTTGGGGGGAGCCCATGGAGGGTTTTACTGAGCTCCTCCCAGTCCTCAGAGACAAAGCAGGTATCACCACCAAGATAGCACCAGTGAGCAGTGGTACTATCTCTGTTGCTAGGCTTTCTGTTTAGTGTCCAGGGGACAACAGAGATGTGGGGCTCCAGTCAGGGAAGGTGTATTGACTAGCACCCAAGTATGCACCATTTATCTCCTGCTGGACCCTCAGAATAATTCCTCATCCAATCAGCCACTTGAGAACAATTCACTAGACATGCAGGAGCATTTCATTACGGTTTACACAGAGTTTGTTTTGACTCTCCTTGTCTCTTGGCTCTCATAAGTCTGAAACATTCTGTTTTGGAGACAATAGGACCATGCCATGCCTCTCCTTGAAAGTAAATTGGTTTTTGCTTGTGTTCATCCTCATGAATATCTTGTTTCACTCTTTTGGGAATTGTGATTATCCATGCCATGTAAGGTGTGAAGCTCTTAACATAAAAGCAACAGAATTTGGAAAGATGAATAAGTATTTATTGTTTGAAATGGATTGCATTCTCACTAACTCATATATGCACTCAGCAAATATTTATTGAGTGCAAATCATATGCCAGATGTTCTAGGTGTTGGACATACAACAGTGAACAAAGAAGATGAAGTCCATGCCCTTATGTAGCTCATATTCTAGTGGGGTAGTAATATAATTCTTTCCCAAAGAAGGTTCTTCATAGGTCATAAGCAGTGCCCCATGGCCTGAGTACCCTCTCACAGCATTTGAATGGGGCATTTATTCTATATCCTGGGGAAAAGAGAGATTACTTTTCAGCAGGCAGGAATGAGCATCATTTCCATCCCAGAATCGGTCTGCTAGTAACATCACACAGGTCATCACATACTAGACACCCTTCCACGAAGCTTATCCCCCCAATAATACAACCCTAAACAGAAACACATGTCCAAGTTCCATGAGTGAGTATCTCTGGTGGTGCATACATATTTGTCTGTGATTGTTAATAAATGCACTCCTCACTAAGAGTGTTGGGATTAACAGCACACTTAACACTCTTGCTGTGGTGCTTCTCTAAGTGGCCTCCAGTTATTTAGGATAATCCCTCTCCCCTGCCTCTCTTCTTTGTCTTTCCTTTCTTTCTTTCAGCCTGTTTTTTGTCTGTCCACCTGTCTTTTCTTTTGTCTTTCTTTTTGGTTTTACCATGAATAAATTCAATGTCTGCTACAATAAGACACTGCACACTGAAGTTAAGGATAAGTTTAATTGGTGACTACATGGAACTAGGCAGAAAGCTGAATTTGCATTAATGATATCAATCATATAGTTATAGTTAAGTTAGGAAATTTTATATGGCAAGATTTAGAAATTTAACATTTGAAAAATGCACCAGCTTAATCTTGCACTCTTATCTGAACATGTACACATATGCGCCTGTAGACAAACACACATATACACAGAGCTCGTCTTGATAATCTGAAGATGATGCCCTTGCAGCCAGCAATTATCTAAAAGTGTGACTGTGAGGTGTGATGAAGTTGGGGTGTGATAAGTAGTCCTTTTCATCCTGAGTGCAGGTGGATCTTTTTCTTTGATTTGTGGCTGTGGCTTCTACATATACTGTACTAATACAGTCCCCTTTCAACCACAGTCACTTATGCAGAATAATTGGAATCCTTAGGTAAGGTGCCAAATTGAACTACTTGTCTTTGTATTGGGTGGGTTAATTCATTTTGAAAAATGTATGCTGCATATGGCCCAAAGTGACAGATTCTAACCAATGACAGTCACACCCAAAGAGTCACCAGAGATGCTAATCAAACAAAAGTCTACTCTAAATCTCAGCAGGGAACATACAGCAGCGTTTGCTGCCACCCACTCCTGCGCTGTCAGCAACATCATCGTCAGACACGGAGAGCATTGCTTTGAGAACTCTGACTTCTCTTTCCTGTCCATTGTCAGTTTCTTTTTGTAACCTTCACATTGCTTTTCTACAATGGATTACATCCCACATGTTCTATAATCCCCTCAATTTCCACTGCAGTATGCCCACTGCTGAGTCAAAGGTAGGTGCTTTTTGACAACTGCAAACCCAGTATAACCAACCTCAATTATGGTCCAGTTTCTGGAAAGACAAATAGGATGCTGAGGTCTTGACATTTTCAGGCAAGCAGTGGCACAGAGCCAGGGAAATCAGCTCAGTTGCATCACTGTAAGCAAAAGCACTTGAGAGACCAAATTATTTTCCATGTTCAGAGCCAGGTCTATGAACTGGTAGA
This sequence comes from Helogale parvula, assembly GCA_004023845.1. Taxonomy (NCBI): domain Eukaryota; kingdom Metazoa; phylum Chordata; class Mammalia; order Carnivora; family Herpestidae; genus Helogale; species Helogale parvula. The sequence goes on along the minus strand of PJEM01007830.1, from coordinate 13,239 downwards.
ATGGAACAGAAAAGGACCATTTAGAAGGTTCACTGAACAGGGATTAACATTTTTGTGCTTTAGAGAAGCATCCAGAAGGAAACTGGAAGCATGGGCAGGGGAACTCAACTCATGCTGAGTGACTAGAGCAAGAGGAAGTGGCTCTTTTTTGGTGGCTCAGATTCTGGGAAAAGTTTGCTGAGATTCAATTCAAGATCACATAATAACCAGCAGCAGTCAGAAGATTCCTAGAGGAAGCTAAACAGATATGCCTCACACCAGAGACTATATCCTGGAAAAACTGTAAATCAGTACTAAAAAGGCCAGTGTGTGGGGAGTATTAGCTCAAATTAATTGCATTAATTGAATCCTAGGGTAGAACTGAGTCCACCATAAACTCTAATGACACCAAAGGGTCCTCCTCATCTCCTTACTATAAGAGGGTTCTTCTGTTCTCATTGTTGTGAGAGGGAAGTTTCTAACATTCAAGTGTTTCCAACTGGTCAGAGGTAAAGAAGATTCTTTGTTCCAAGTTGGTGGGATTCATAACTATAATTAGGTACATTTCAGTGTCTTTAACTGTTAGCTAATCAGTTTCAATATGATCTTTTATTATTGGTCTTCCCTAGATCCATTTAACAGATGGGAAAACTAAGACCCACAATACTGTTCATCTCTGTCTTCTTTGCCTGACATCCTGCACCTGTACTATCATTCTGCCTGTACATTGCCAACATAACTATACTATGTTTACTAAGTTTGTAAAAAACAAGCCAACTAATAAGACAGGCTGAAGTAGAGATAACACTGGGCTTCTTCTCATAGTTGGTAGCCAGGAAATAGATGTCTGTCTCATGCCTAATTCTATATTCAGGCTCTGGCTTCTTCAGTGCTCTGCACCTACTCAAACCTCTACTAACCTGCACATTCAGACGGTCATCTTCTAGAGATGAACTGAAGTCTACTGAGCCCAATGAGGATCAAGGTAGGTCTCTTCATTTAAAGAAGAAAATAGGAAGTACAGTAATTAATTCATCATAGGGCTTGATTCTGCCACACAGATCCTCTTGGTCTCAGGAGGTGAGTAAAGAATGGAGGAAGGACAGTGTCTTGCTTTCCTAGGAATCAAAGGATCCTCTGAAGACTTTTGTAGGAAAAAAACCCGTACTTTTTCCCAGGCTGCCTTGGTCATGGGATAGGCTTCTTTACTCAAAGGTCAAATAAACTGGCCACGAGGTCAGGGGACAAAGCCAAGTGGGCCTATACCCCAACTGACTGCTCTAGTCAAATGAGAACAAACCGGATCCTTAAAACATTAAGTGACAGTGAACAATCAATCCATAATCAATACTTCCTTCCAAATCAAACTTTGCTGTGGTTAGTGATGAAGTTGTCTCCAAATGATAAGGGGATCTTTTTAGCCACCAAAAGAATGATGAATGAAATTAACATAGCGGCTATTTTTTCTACAGGACTTGATTCTTCTCTGCTCTACTCCATAGGTTCCTGCACCATACCTGCACTGTGCCCGAGTTGAGTAGAAGGAAAAAAGTTCCTTCTAATGTCTTTATGCAGAAGCTTGGCCCAGCCAGCCATGAGTAGAGATGGTAGCAACCTTAACTGCCTCCTCAGGTGGTATAGAAGGGCCTTGTTCTTCCATTTGGTGCCCAAAGCATATTGATGTGGTGAGGAATGGAGAAGAGTGACTAAAGTTCAATAAGAGAGACTTGCATGGGACAAATGAAGAAAGGCTGGAATTTTCCTCAAAATCTCATGCACAACCACCAACTCAAAGAATGTTAGAAATGGCTAGGATATTGGAGAAAAACCTGGGTGGTTCAGTCAGTTAAGTGACCGACTGGCTCAGGTCATGATCTCACAGTTTGTGGGTTCAAGCCCCGTGTCAGTCTCTGTGCTGACAACTCAGACCCTGGAGCCTGCTTCAGATTCCAGGTCTCCCTCTCTCTGCTCCTCCCATGTTCATGCTCTGTCTAACTCTGTCTGTCAGTAATAAGTAAATGTAAAAAAATATTTAGAAATGGCTATATTGGAGATAAAATCCAATTTTGAAAACCAAAGAAAAGACAAAAAAGGTGAAATGGTAGGTGATCTACCTATTTGGGGTGGCACTGAGATTAGACTTCAGAAACTTTGGCTTTCAAGGCAGCTGCTCCCTATAACATTGCTGCCTTCTACCAAAATCTCAAATTGTCTTCTGTGTTGTGGTCTGTGACATTTCCCCTATGTTCTCTCTGGAAGGCATGCATGTGCACTTGGTAACCATGAACTCTTCCCAACAAAGCCCAGGCCTAGGTGATCTGGCCTTCCCAAGTTGCTAGCATGCAGTAAAGGTTCAACAGTAGGGCCAAAGGAGGGCCTTTATGTATATATTATATATATATATATATATATATATATATATATATATATATATATATACAGTTTATTGTCAGGTTGGTTTCCATATAACACCCAGTGCTCATCTCCACATGTGCCCTGCTCCATGTCCATCATCCACCCAGCCCTTCTACCCCTCCCCCATCAGCCCTCAGTTTGTTCTGAGCATTCAAGAGTCTCTCATGGTTTGCGTTTCTCCCTCTCCCCAACTATGTTTCCCCCTTCCCCTCTCCCATGGTCCTCTGTTAAGTTTCTCCTGTTCCACTTATGAGTGAAAACATATGGTATCTGTCCTTCTCTGCCTGACTTATTTCACTTAGCATGACACCCTTGAGGTCCATCCACATTGCTACAAATGGCCAGAATTCATTCTTTCATATTGCCATGTAATACTCCATTGTATAGATAAACCATATCTTCTTGATCCATTCATCAGTTGATGGACATTTATGCTCTTTCCATGATTTGGCTATTGTTGAATGTGCTGCTATGAACATTGGGGTACATGTGCTCCTATGCATCAGCACTCCTGTATCCCTTGGGTAAATCCCTAGCAGTGCTATTGCTGGGTCATAGGGGAGTTCTATTGTAAATTTTTGGAGGAACATCCACAATGTTCTCTATAGGGATTGCACCAGTTTACATTCCCACCAATAGGTAGGAGGGTGACTTTTTCTCCACATCCTCGTCAGCGTCTGTAGTCTCTTGATCTGTTCATTTTAGCCACTCTGACCTGCGTGAGGTGGTATCCCAGTGTGGTTTTGATTTGTATTTGATTTGTATTTCCCATGATGAGTGACGCTGAGCATCATTTCATGTGTGTGTTGGCCATCGGGGTGTCTTCTTTGGAGAAGTGTCTATTCATGTCTTCTGCCCATTTCTTCACTGGATTATTTGTTTTTTGGTTGTGGGGTTTGGTGAGTTCCTTGTAGATTTTGAATACTAACCCTTTATCTGATATGTCATTTGCAACTATCTTTTCCCATTCCATCGGTTGCCTATTAGTTTTGTTGATTGTTTCCTTTGCTGTGCAGAGGCTTTTTATCTTGATGAGGTCTCAATACTTCATTTTTGCTCTTGATTCCCTTGCCTTTGGGGATGTGTCAAGCAAGAAATTGCTATGGTTGACGTCAAGGAGGTTGTTTCCTGCTTTCTCCTTTAGGGATTTTGTTGTTTCCTGTCTCACATTCAGGTCCTGTATCCATTTTGAGTTTCTTTTTGTTTATGGAGTAAGAAAGTCGTCTAGTTTCATTCTTTTGCATGTTGCTGTCCAGTTCTCGTGGCACCACCTGTTAAGGAGGCTGTATTTTTTCCATTGGATACTCGTTCCTGCTTTGTCAAAGATTAATTGGCCATACATATATGGGTCCAATTCTGGATTCTGGATTCTACTGCATTGGTCTATGTGTCTGTTTTTGTGCCAATACCATACTGTCTTAATGATGACAGCTCTGTAATAGAGGCTAAAGTCTGGGATTGTGATGCCTCCCATTTTGGTTTTCTTCTTCACTATTACTTTGGCCATTCAGGATTTTTTGTGGTTCCATGCAAATTTAGGATAGTTTTGTTCTAGCTTTGAGAAGAATGCTGGTGCAATTTTGATTGGGATTGCATTGAATGTGTAGATTAATTGGCTAATAATGACATTTTCACAATGTTTATTCTTCCGATCCATGAACATGTAATGTTTTTCCATTTTGTGTCTTCTTCAATTTCTTTCATAAGTTTTCTATAGTTTTCATCATACAGATCTTTTACATCTTTGATTAGGTTTATTCCTAGGTATTCTATGGTTTTTTTGTGCAATTGTGAATGGGATCAGTTTCTTGATTTCTCTTTCTGTTGCTTATTATTGGTGTATAAAAATGCAACCAATTTCTGTACATTAGTTTTGTACCATGCGACTTTGCTGAATTCATGGATCAGTCCTAGGAGGCTTTTGGTGAAGTTTGTAGGGTTTTCCACATAGAGTATCATGTTGTCTGTGGAAAGTGAATGTTTGACTTCATCTTTGCCAATTCTGATGCCTTTTATTCCTTTTTGTTGTCTGACTGCTTATGCTAGGACTTCCAGCACGGTTAAACAGTGGTGAGAGTGGACGTCGCAGTCGTGTTCCTGATCTCAGGGGGAAAGCCCTCAGTTTTTCCCCACTGAAGATGATGTTAGCTGTGGGCTTTTCATAAATGGCTTTTATGACATTTAAGTAAGTTCCTTCTATCCCGACTTTCTTGAGGGTTTTTATTAAGAAAGGGTGCTGTATTTTGTCAAATGCTTTTTCCGCATCTGTCGACAAGATCATTGGTTTTTATCTTTTCCTTTGTTAACGTGATGTATCATCTTGATGGATTTGGGAATATTGAACCAGCCCTGTTAACCAGGAATGAATCCCACTTGATCATGACGGGTAATTCTTTTTATATGCTGTTGAATTTGATTTGCTAGTATCTTGTTGAATATTTTTGCATCCTTATTCATCAGGGATATTGGCCTGCAATTCTCTTTTTTTGCTGGGTTCTCTGTCTGGTTTCAGAATCAAAGTGATGCTGGCTTCATAAAATGAGCCCAGAAGTTTTCCTTCTATTTCTATTTTTGGAATAGCTTGAGAAGAATGGGTATTAACTCTGCTCAAATATCTGGTAGAATTCCCCAAGGAAGCCATCTTCCTAGGGCTCTCATTCGTTGGGAGATTTTTGGTAACTGACTCAATTTCTTCACTGGTTATGGATCTGTTGAGATATTCTGTCTCTTCCCATTTGAGTTTTGGTAGTGCATGTGTGTTTAGGAATTTGTCCTTTTCTTCTAGGTTGTCCAGTTTGTTGGCATATAATTTTTCATAGTATCCCCTGATAAATGCTTATATTTCTGAGGGATTGGTTGTAATAACTCCATTTTCATTCGTGATTTTGTCTATTTGTGTACTCTCTCATTTCTTTCTGAGAAGCCTGGCTATTAATTTTGCTTAGTTTTTAAAAAAACCAACTCTTGATTTCATTGATCTGTTCAACTTTTTTGGATTCTATATTGTTCATTTCTGCTGTGATCTTTATTATTTTTCTTCTTCTCCTGGGTTTGGGGTGCTCTTGCTGCTCTGCTTGTAGTTCCTTTAGGTGTGCTGTTAGATTTTGTATTTGCTCTTTTTCTAGCTCCTTGACATAGACCTGGATTGCAATGTATTTTTCTCGTTGGACTGCTTTTGCTGCACCCCAAAGAGTTTGAATTGTTGTCGTTTCATTTTCACTTGGTTCCATATATTTTATAAATCTTTTCTAATTTCCTGATTGGCCCAATCATTCTTTAGCAGGGTGTTCTTTAACCTCGACTTTTTTGGAGGTTTTCCAGAATTTTTCCTGTGATTTATTTCAAGTTTCATAGCTTTGTGATCTGAAAGTATGCATTGTATGATCTTAATTCTTTTATATGTATTGAGGGCTGCTTTATGACCTAGTATGTGGTCAGTCTTTCAGAATGTGCCATGTGCACTCAAGAATAAAGTGAATTCCATAGCCTCAAGATGTGGAGTTCTAAATATATCTGTCAAATCCATCTGTTCTAATGTGTCATTCAGGTCCACTGTTTCCTTAGGGATTTTCTGTCTGGTTGACCTATCCATTGCTCTAAGTGGAGCATTAAAATCCCCTGTAATTAGCACATTCCTTTCAATAAGATTGTTTCTGTTTGTGATTAACTGTTTTATGTGTTTGGGTGCTCCTGTATTTGGTGTGTAGATAGTTATAATTGTTAGTTCTTCCTGATGGATAGACCCTGTAATTATAATATAATGCCCTTCTTCATCTCTTGTTACTGCTTTTACCTTAAAGTCCAGTTTGTTTGATATAAGTAAGGCTACTCCGGCTTTCTTTCGACTTCCAGTCGCATGATCGCTATTTCTCCATCCCCTTCCATTCAATCTGAAGGCATCCTCAGGTCTAAAATGAGTCTCTTGTAGATAGCAAATAGATGGATCGTTGTTTTTTTATCTGTTCTTTTACCCTATGTCTTTCTATTGGAGCATTTAGTCTGTTTACTTTCAGTGTTATTATTGAAAAATATGCGTTTAGAGTAATTGTGTTCTCCGTAGGATTCATGCTTGTAGTGGTGTCTCTGGTACCTTTTGTTCCTTGCAAGATTTCCCTCATAGAGTCCCTCTTCGTATTTCTTGTAGGGCTGGTTTAGTGGTGATGAATTCTTTCAATTTTTGCTTATTTGGAAAAGCTTTATCTCTCCTTTTATTCAGAATGACCAGCTTGCTCGATAAAGGATTCTTGGCTGCATATTTGTTCTGTTCATCATGTTGAAGATTTCCTGCCATTCCTTTCTGGCCTTCCAAGTGTCAGTAGGTAGGTCTGTAATTACTCTGATATGTTTCCCTTTGTATGTTAGGGCCCTTTTATCCCTAGCTGCTTTTAGAATTCTATCTTTATCTTTATATTTTGCCAGTTTCACTATGATATGTGATGCAGAAGGTCAATTCAAGTTACGTCTGAGGGGAGTTCTCTGTACCTCTTGGATTTCAATGTCTATTTCCTTCCTCAGGTTGGTGAAATTCTTGGCTATAATTTGTTCAAGTACTTCCTCAGCACCTTTCTCTCTTTCTTCTTCTTTAGGAATTCCTATGATATGGATATTGTTCTGTTTGATTGTATCACTCAGGTCCTGAATTCTTCTTTTGTTCTCCTAGAGCAATTTGTCTCTCTTTTTTTTGGCTTCCTCTTTTTCTATAATTGTGTCTTCTGATTCATCTATTCTCCTCTCTTCTTCTTCAATCTGTGCAGAGGCTGCCTCCATTTTATTGTGCACCTCACTTATAGTATTTTTTTTTAATTCATCACAACTATTTTTAAGGTCATAGTCTTTGTAGCAATAGCTTCTCTGATGTCTTCCATGCCTTTTTCAAGCCCAGCGATTAATTTTATGACAATTGTTCTAAACTCTTGTTCCATTATGTTGCTTATATCTGTTTTGACCAATTCTGTAGCTGTGACTTCTTCCTGGAATTTCTTTAGAGGAGAGTTCTTCCGTTTCATCCTTTTGGCTAGCTTTCTGTGTCTTGTCAGTTTTAAAAACTTGTTATGCACTGTGCACCTGTGAGTATTGCTATATTAAAGAAGGCTCATTGACTGTTCTGGGGCTGTCCATTCCACAGGTGTTCTTTTAATGGTGTCCCTTGGTGTCTCTTGTTGTGCCTTTGGTTATTTTATTTTCCTACTCATATTGATATTTGGGACTCTCCACCATGTGTACTTTGGCTTGTTTCTTGAGGAAACCCTGAAAAGGAAAACAGACAGACAAGCACACAGGGAACAAAAGCATTCAAATGCACAGACAAACCAAACAAACAAGGAAACCAAAAGTGAAAAAAGGAGGGGAGGGGACAACAAAAGACAAAGGACAGTCCAAAAGCATAAAACCAGAAATCTCAGCTGCGAATAAAGAGCAGGTCGGAGGCAGTGCTAATGGAAGAGCATATACAAAGAGAGAAGTGACAGGGGTGGGGAGGAAGCAAAATTGAACATTGTCTATACTGAGAGACAAAAAGGCTTAATTGAGAGAGAAAGAGGAGAATATGGTAGGAGGTGAGGAGAAAAAAAACGAAGATAATGTTACCCAAAGAAACTATATAGTCTGATTATTCAAGAGAGAGAGAGAAAGGATGGTAGGGACAGAGGTATAGAATATACATTAAGAGAATGGATTAAATGTGACTGTTTAAGCAAACCAATAACCAGAGTGCCCAGCCCAGCAGAGGGGAGAGATAAGAATGAGATAAGGGAAAATATAGCTGAATAGCAAAAATTGATCTAAAGTTAATCATGGCAATGCATCAATGTTGGTATTGCCCTGGGCTCTGGTAAAAAGAAAAAAAGCAGCTCTCCAGTGGGGAAGAGCCTGGTTTGTTGTAGGCAGGTCTCACCTCCACTGTGGGTCCCATGGGCCACTCCCTGAGGCCCTGCTTTGGTGGTTATGGGGAGAAAAGTTGTAGCGCCCCAGTCCCTTCTCGAACCAAGCATTGGTACTCACTCTTTTGGGTCAGATCTCCCTGTGCTGTAGCCAATGTGGGCTGAGTTGTATTTCCCAAGCCCCACCTCGTTTCCAGATCTTAGTCTGAGTACTTTAATGATACCGTTTGAAATGTGTTCCCACAGGCCGTGCAGCTTCCTAGCTGGGAAGCGAGTAGGGGGAGTAGAGGAGCAGTTTCTCCTGGCGTCGCCTGAGATGGGGCGCGTAGCCCAAGTAAATCGCCACAGCTAGAGAAAGGATCTCTCTCCAAATGCCCTGCGGTTACCGATGGGATGATAGGATCCCTCTCTATCCTGGGCCGAGGTTTTTCTCTTCTCCAGCGACAGCTCTATGAGTGGCTTCAACCTCTCTTTCTCTTACCCTCATCTCTCTCCGGCTCTCAGTGGAGGGGGCTCCCTCCCCTCCGCGTCTCTGGTCCGGGCCATTTTTATCTTCACCAGTTCACAGTCACGGACCTATGGGGCTGTCTTCTTAGCGGACTCTGTCTCTTTTCCTCCCAAATTCTGGCCGTTCCGTGTCTTATGGCTTCATTCCTTCTTTGTTTGAGGGATGCTGGCAGGCAAAAAGCATAGAGCTCCCTACTTCTCTGTCCTCTTGAAGAGATTCCAGGAGGCCCTTTATATTATCCCACAAGTCAGCTAAATTATGCACACGCATGCTGCTTCTGCCTCTGTTTACTCAGTAACTCATTCTCTTTTCCCACCCCCAAAAAAGAGCTGAGGGGAGAAATGAGAGAAGAAAAGAGAGAAGAGAGCAAGAAAGATAAACAGAAATGAGTAGGTTTCACAGAATATCTTGCTACCCACCCCCCTTTACTCAAACAATTTGTTTAATCCCTGTTCCTGTGGGGCCAACTTCCCTTACAACTTTGGACACACATTGTCCCATTATAATAATGATAATGATAAAAATAATGTTTCCTCAGCAGTGTCTTTCTTTATCCAGAGACCTCGTCAGCATAGAAGATTGATGTCAGAACCAAATGCTGTGTTGTACAGAGGACTGGATCTCTTCTTCAACCATAAGAAATAAGCAATTCAGGAAGGGGAAGCTGCATGCTGCAAAGGGCAAGTAGGTATATGCCATGAGAGCCCACTCTCTCTCTTGCTTTGAGAAAGTCCACTCCTGAGACAGTTGGTAGGGGACCCAGCACTCCCAGACCCATTCCATCTCTGGAAAAATTCAGCACCAACCCCCTTGTTTCAGGCGGATCTTTCCCATGTAGCAGTGATTCTGTCTCTACAAAGATGGCCTGTCTTATATCAGGCATCATGTCAAGTGCTTCCATAGCCGTGATTTCCATCAGCTCACAAGTATTTTTTAATGTTTATTTATTTATTTTTGAAAGAGAGAGAAAGAGCATGAGCAGGGGAGGGGCAGAGAGAAAGGGAAACAGGATTCAAAGCAAGCTCTCTGCTGTCAGAAGATCTGAAGCAGAATCTGCACTATAAGCACAGAGCCGCATGCAGAACTTGAACTCACAAACTGTGACACTTAACCATCTGAGCTGCTCAGGTGCCCCCTCACAAGTACTTTTGTCCTCAGAATCAAGCTTAGACATGGCAAGTGGAGAGCTAAGCCTCATCAAAAGGACTCCTGGCACCCAATAATCTTTCACAACAACACAGGTGCCCATGGATAGGAGGAGCAGAGCCTGGCCTATGGGAAATATTTGCTAAATGTGTGATGCCTGGATGAAAGAATGAGTAAATGCATGAACTGAGTGTCCAAAGAGAGAAGAGGTTCACAAGTGAGGACTTTTCAACCCCCTTGCTCCTCTTTCTCCTCCATTGCTCCCATGTATCTAAGCAGAAAGACATGTGTTTGTTGTCTAAGAACTTTTTTGTTGTTGTTGACCGGACCCCTTCCAAAAATGCTGATTAAAGGGTTTGCCTGGACTCATTTTCCATTCAATGAGTCAGGATGGGAACTTCCTCCCTAAACCTTTTCTGAAAGTTGTCATGAAAGAAGCAGACTTTGGTGCTAGACTACCTGGGTTTAAATCCTTACTACCACTTGCTCTACCATTTACCAGTTGTGTGACCTTTTACAGTAGACTTGACCAGTTTAAGCCTCAACTTATCCATTTGCTAAAGTGAGATAATAAATAAGACCTCTACCATCGTATTATCATGAAGATTAAATGTGATACTAGGGCCTGGCACAGTCAGCACATGATAAACATTGATTATTCTCGACCTTGGCACCCTTCTCTCCCTTCATCTGTTCGTTGGGCTGAAGTGATTTTACTGCACTGTATCCTCCAAGCTGGGGGATACCAGAACAGAAAATGTAGCCTTTAGAGGGAGTGCATATAATGTTCACCCAGAAAACAAAGACCAAAGCTTACTAGGTTGTTAGAACTGGAACTGATAAAACATCCTGGATGAGGGTTTACCTCTGGGAGAAGAGATGTTAGAAATATTGCTCACAAAGAGGGGAACAAAAAGTTGTTGGAACAGGCAGAGTCAACAGAGGAGATAGGAGGAAAAGGAAGGATATGGAGACAGAAGAAGAAAAGGTTTGGGGAGAAACAGGGAGGGGGTGGAGAGCAAGGAGAGGCTGAATTGCTACTGGAACATTAAGCAGAAATGAGGGGAAATAAAGTTAACATCTTATTGTAAAGAAAAAGAAGGAAGTAAGAAATATCCCTGTTTGGGGAAATCTTGTATAGAAAGGAGCAGATGCTGATAGCCTTTGGATGCTGGTTGCCATGGTGATGCTATCTGTCTTCTTTTCTATTACCCTGTGGATCTGGCAGTAAATACTTCCTTTCAGCTCTGGTTTCTAAGGCCAGGGCTTAGCCCTCAGTGAAGCCTTGGTGTTTCCATTTCTAGCACCTTGCTAATGCTGTGGGACCTGCTGGCATGTTGTCATGGTTCCTTCTTGATATAATACCTGTTCAGAAAAAGGAGAGAGGGCACATGTTGAGAAGCTCCAGGGAGAAGCACTCTGTGCAACTCTTTCCAAATGGATGAGAAGACAAGTTTAGGAGGTAGGAAGCTCTTTGACCAGAAGGTTGTCAAGGCACTTACAGTGACTCCTCCCTTTTCAAGGTAAATCTAAGTGGGAACTTCTCTAAGAAACTAAGGTGACTAATCATCCTGTTTTGCCTATACTGAGGGGTTTCCTGGGACATGGAACTTTCACTTATATAATCGGGAGAATCCCAGACAAACTGGGACAATTGGTAACTCTAAGAATACTCCCACTCAGAAAGTCCAAGATGAAGGGAACCCACATTCTTCAGAGTCTGACATTAAACAATCACATGCAAGGACCACAGAAGGCTCTTGAGAGGAAGTCACTATTAAACCCAGGCTCATAACCATGGGCAATAATATCATGGCTGAGCTTTTGCCATCAAACCACTTCCCCATTCTATACATCCATAGTATTTAAAGAGACTTTTCAAGTTCCAGTAACTTCAGAACCACTTGGAGACCTTATTAAAAATGCAAATTCTCAGGCTTCACCCAACCTGCTAAATCTAGATATCTGGGGAGCAGTACAGCCCAGGCATCTATATTTTATTGAGTTTTCTAGCCAGCTCTGATGCATACGGTCTGAGAGTTGGTATTGAAAAGACTCAATGGGAGCAGTCAGAGTCTGCTTGGCAAGTGAAAGCCAACAAGCCTGATTCTCCAAGAGCTTGACTACTCCAAGGCAAAGGGCTTGGAAATGCCCTGGGCTGGAGGCAGGGACACACCTCAGCCCTCCAGCGCACATCTTCCCTGCATGGTTTGCCTGGTTGGTTCCGTCTCTCTCTCAGGGTCAGGCCTACACACCACCTCCTCAAGAGTCCTTTCCTGGCCTAATACCTGGTTGTGTAGGCATGCCTAACATCCTAAATATTTTCTTCTGTTTATTGCATGTTGTGGTCTCACATCCATGTGTGTGGTTCTTTATAAATGCTCCCTGACCTCCTCACTAGACTGTAGCTGAAGATGGTATTTGAGGTGGTGACTTGGGGCATTCGGGGGAGTTACTCAGTTTTTCTGGGTCTGTCCCATGGATGCATGTTATTAAATATCTGTTTATTTTTCTCTTGCGAATCTGTCTTTTAATATGGGTGGGGAGTGCAGTATCAGCCAAGAACCTAGAAGGGTACAGGGAAAATTATTTTTTCTTCCCCTACAGCCCTTACCCTGCCATATGCAGAGTCATGGGCGGTGGCTGTGAACCCAAGAGATTTTTGTCCACAGCAGTATTCCCAAGGGCACGTAGGAAATGAAGAGGGTCACATGTGGGTTTGCATGAAATCACATGCAATTTGTGTCAATCTGTATATATTCTGAAGGGGTAGCTCAGGTAATCTGCAAACCATATCTCATCACCAGAATAGCCTGCCCTCTCCAGAATGAAAAGCCAGTTGCAGTGTCTTGAACATGGGACAAATGAAAGATCTGAAAGGTCACCGTTCAACAGAGCAAACCCAGGAGAAGGAGGATCTCTGATGAGAGACACAGAGCTACCATTTATTGAGTGTTTTTTAAGACTGTGGGCCGACTGCTGTACATGTGTTTGCAGCAATCTTTTAAGGCAGGCACTATTGTTGCCCCTGTTTTACAGATGAGGGGACTGAGGCTTTGTCGGGCTAAACTAGGTTTTCACAGTCATGCACCCCAGAAGAGGCAAAATTGGGGTGTGAACCCAGGCAGCCTGGCTCCAGAGCCCACGTCCTATATCGCTAAACTGTGTATGTTTCCTCCTTTGTACAAGTGAAGAGTCAGCCAGAGAATCCAAGCCATGTGCCTGGAGTCACATAGCCAGATAGTGCCAGAGTAGGAACCAGAAATGAGGTCTCCTCTCCTCCACTCTGGATCTCTTCCCCACATGGCCCCA